>JAODFY010144754.1:0-11140 GCA_027580055.1 Paracaudina chilensis | reverse complement strand
CATATTGGTGTACATTCATTGAATGTCTTGTGTTGTAATTGTGAATATCTTCATTATTAGTCAGAAAGTGTACGAAAACGTTGGGTAATAATCCATTTCGCGCTTTATACGCGAAAGTTGGCAATTGGCCTATACGTATTGGTATTACTTAACAACCATAATTCATCGCTTTCATGATGCTGAACACCAAGCAGGAAGGCAGAAAGTTCCATTTCTTAGTCTGGGTATGATCTTGGATTATGACACGTTATAGCATGTAGCAACTGGCCGCTCGGTTCGTAATATTGTTTATCTATAAACTAGTTCATATAATGTAATCTCTCCAAATTTAGAATTTAATTCCACGTAAAAATAGAGACCTTTCAATAAAATGTTAACTACAATCGTCAATTCTTCAAAACTTTGCTCTTATATATATATAAAGAAACTCAACGAGACTAGAACATAATATCAATAGAAACGAAGCAGGGGGTAAAATGTAAGGTGTATAGATGATATAAGGTGTCCGACGATTTTACCACTTTTGATGGGGTAGAGCGAGTTTACTATTTAATCGCCTTGAATTATGTAGGGATTTTTGTTTTACATCTTATGTGCTCCCGTTTAACTAAGGAATGCCGAGTGGGACAATAATTTGCGACGGGCGATGTATTACCATGGCAACTGCTTACCTGACGTTCGCGAAACACGAATAAATAAACAGGAACGCTATTCGGTTACGGCAGGAATTTTTATGTCTCTGATTTTGTGAGAAGGACCATTTTTTCAGAGCAAGCTGTTCTCTCTCTCTCTCTCTCGCTCTTAAAGCAGATTAGCGAAATGGACGCCATGTCCTGCAAAAGGCATGCCTATGGTCTCAAGCTAGTACACAAAATCCCGTTAAACCATTGTTAGTGCTTTAATGTCATTCCAGGCGTTCCACACAAAACTGTTTTTTTTTATATGTTTATGGAACGGTTGCGTGTTAACAGTTGGACACATTGGGTATATCCCCGAAATATTATTAGTTATTATAACATTAATGATCACGATAAAGGTGAAATTAGCGAAATTCTGTGACTTAAAAGTATTTTTAAGACCATTTTCAGTCGGAAGATATGTCATGAATATATGTGTATAAAGCCTAGCTATTCATCGATGTCATTTCGCCCGGCATACATGATCGCCATGGTTACTTCCCTCGCACAAAGGTTGTCAAAGCGGCTTAAAAGTTCAGTTAAACATATTATGTCCATAATGACCTAAATAATATGTAAAAACTGTGTGGCGATATACCTGAGATTAA
Organism: Paracaudina chilensis; assembly: GCA_027580055.1. Taxonomy (NCBI): domain Eukaryota; kingdom Metazoa; phylum Echinodermata; class Holothuroidea; order Molpadida; family Caudinidae; genus Paracaudina; species Paracaudina chilensis. Next base: position 9,855 of record JAODFY010144754.1, on the reverse strand, counting down.
TTCGTCATCAACCTACCCATGCGATGCCTTTAATTGTCCCACCTGCACATGCGTGTAGCATACTGCACGAAAATTACAAGCACTGGCTAACGACTATAGTCCGACGATGTTGTAGAAAGAGAAAGTAAATGCGCTCCGACCGCGCTTGGCTTGGCGAGGCTGGCGGTTCGAATTCCGGCCAAATCATCCCCCCCAAAAGAACAAATAAGATCCAGTTGATCAGCTAAAATGGCAGATTAGGCAGATCCATTAATTAAATAAGGAATCGGCGTGTGATGTGGTCAACAAATTTGCTGACAAGAAAGAGATTTGACAACATCTTATTCTGCATAGAAAGATACCCAAACAAACGTTTCATATCATACAATGCTCTTATACTGCATGGAAAGATACCCAAACACACGTTTCATATCTTTCTCAAACTCTGATTACTATACCTTAAAGATTTTCCCCCTACTTTTCGTTCACAGATAGTTGAAAATGGAAGGATTTTGGGGAAAACAGAGTGCAGAAATATCAACAATGAGTGCCCAGAGCCTCAGTGCGAAGAACCTGTATTACCGGAAGGCGAATGCTGTAAAAGGTGTCCAGGGGATGGTAAGCACCAACTCCTTTTAATTGACGCCACTAGTGGCGTCGCCAATGGAGGCTGGGGGAGTGGGGCACAGTGTCCCCCAAAATTGGGTTGCCCCTCAAATAAGATATTTTATATGGATAACAAAATTCTGACCTCCCTTCCCCCCGCCCTCCGCGCTGAAAGTTTTCCCTCCCCCTGAACTCGCAACTGGCGACGCCACTGAACGCGACTCGCGACCCCACTGCACGTCATGGGTCGATGTGTACAAGCAACTATTATTTTGAAGAAGGAATAATATTTATTTTAAATTTTCATTTTACCAACAAACCTACTGAAAACATTAAAACGTCTGGAAGTCTATCAATTCTGATTATGACCAGATAATTGCCTTAAACACGCAGTATATCATTTGGCCATGTCTTGGCTTTGCGTTCCAATGTGACATAACCCAAAAATTGTTACCCCCCCCCCTAGGTGCTCGAGGAAGTCGGCTAGCATGCGCAGTGTCGAGCCCCGCATGTTTCCATGCGGATCTACTGTAGCAGTAACACACGACTGGGAGTATCTTGTCATTTCTGAAAATGTGCCCCCACAAAAGGACAAGATAATTACAACTATTAATGTTATAATACATAAATAAATCGCAGTGGTACTGAATAACGTTACAGACTGAATGACATGTTACACTGGCCCAATATGGAACCAACTATTCATCGGATATTAGCATTTTGTGTGTTAGGCTAACTAGCCTATATGTATAGGATGTAATCCTGTGTAAAATGTAATTGCATTTTTGACATGAGACATTAGTTGTATCCGTTATTTAAAGGTGGTATTTAAATTGATTACATAGGCTATACATACTTTAACACGATTGTATTATCCCCTTTTTTCAACGATTGACAACATACAATAATAAGTTTGTATTGTTAGTTAAATAGAACACCATTCATTATCTGGCATTATTCCCCTTATTTCAGATATAGAGGTTGACCCTTCCCCGACGGTGATAAGCCGAAACCACCAGCAGCCTGGGGACAATGCTCAAACCGTCGTGGGTCAAGACTTCGGCAACGACGGAGAACGTACGTATTATAGCCTTCGCATTGTTATATGTAAATATATGCAAATTACCACTGTAAATATTCAGTAGATTATTTAGACTAGCGTAATTTTTCAAATTAGGTTACGCCCACCCATTTTGCCTATTTTGGATATATCTCTCGTGTTTTGGGCGAACAATTACAATCCGTGCATCGTTTCGTTATAGTATAATAAGGTTCGATAATAAGGGGTCGAAGAATGACCACTACCCCACCCCTCCAATTCAAAAATTTCCAGGAAAACGTTTTGAGACATATTCGGGCTATCTATGTTTAACAAACAGACAATATCCCTTTGCAACTAACCATTGAACTTTGTTTTTTCAGCATACGCGTCGCTTCTGACACAGAGGTTAATAGGGTCCGACTCGCTGGGCGTGGCCAGGATTTCTTTCCGTTTACACGACAGTGATCTGTATTTCACAATGACGTCATCCAGGTAACCACGCCTCTATTGTACAATCACGTGATCAAGTAAGCAGGGCGGGGCGTCTACGAACGTGTGGGTGCTGTTGCCTCTAGTATCATCAGATTGAGGTCATGCCCAAGTGTCGCGGAATAAGGGGTTTCGTGATCCGGCTGCGCATGCTCGAACAAAAATTAGGCTAAAAGATTTGTAAAACTGCGGGACAAATCCAATGCATTATTTCAAGGAAGCCATAAAAACCGACGACAGAGCGACCAGAATTATTTTACATTAACACTTTGATATAGTTGTTAAATATCAATACACATGGACGTATCTGCGACGCACATGACGAAATTCATTCATTCAATGAAATAGCGCCAACATTCATATAAATCAATTGAAGCAGTTTAAATGAATATTTTATTGACCAGACACGTCATATTTTCTTCATTTTCAGAATAAAGAAACCAATAGCGATTGAATTTATGGATTTGATGAACGAAACGATGCACAGACACGATCTGGATGATAGCGTCCATAAGGTAATTATGGTTTGACCCCAAGCCTGCCCACCATATCGCCTCAATTTATATCATCTACGCCCTCTCACTCACCCATCATAACCGAAACTAGAGCCACGCTACCCCTACTTCACCTGGCAAACGTCATACATACATGTCCTGTCCAGGCACCATCTAATTTATTTAAATACATTTTCTACAGCATTGTGGTATTTGGCGTAATTTACCCGGCGAACACAGACAAAAGCTTCGAACGAGCCAGATGTTTGTTACCATCGTTACCAAGAAGAAACCGTTCGGAGATGTCAAAGGTCGAATACTAGAGCACCGCGCCTTTGCATCAGGTGTGTATAAACCTGACTACGCACGACCGATTTTAATTCACATTTCAAAGTTAAAGCAGTCGGTAATATTGTGTTTTATGAAAATGTATATACATCGATTTAAACTTGAATCTATAGGCCTAAGCTTTAAGCCGTTTTTCATCCATTGAATCGTTCATAGAGGCATAGACTAACCTGGTAACGTGTTATGAGAAGTTTTCCCCTCCCGAATGCATTTTCAAGCAAAACTTTAAAAATGGGCAGGTGGGTCTATTTGTCTACAGGTGATAAAAACCCGATCTCTGACACTTCGAACTCCCCAACGAAAATGTTCACCTACAATCATATACGGTATATGTTTTTGAGAAGACACAAAGCCAACGGATAACCAAGTTAGCTTATTTGAAATAGGATACAAAAACACTCAAATCAACATGTAAATATCTTGTTCCGTTTTTTGTACTACCACTGATTAAAATGTGTACTTTCAGCAATACGGAGACGGCCATTTTGTTTTAAAAATATGACTTGTAGTAAGTCTATTTTGACAGTTGAATACATTTTGTCCCTACCTCAACATTTTCTCTGTGTATCCACTCAATTTTTGACGTGTGAACAATTAATTTTGACCTCTAACATTGCCACGCTTTGGCGCCAATATGGAATTTCATGTAAAATTGTATTTTCCCACCAGAATCTTTCAGCACGTTACTGATGACACCTCACAGACGGCGGTCACCGTTGAACCCGTTGCTAGGCAACGGTGGTATCGTCAGTATGTCCGTATCTTCGAATGTAGCCAACATAGACTTAGTAGCAATACTGGATGGATTCATGGAAGGCCAATCAGGTACAAATGTAACTTTACCGCACGACATTATCAATTATATGTTTTTCAGCATACGGTGGTAACCATGACAATCCTATATCATTTAAATTACCAGAAAGTATAAACCTAATAATAAGAACATCAAAATGAAATGTTTGGGTCGCTAAAATGGCAACAACATCAAAGTATAGGCTATAATATTAACAATTGATAACTATTTGCCCTAGTTGGTACCAAATTGTCCTTACAGAATTAAAAAAGGGATGACCTTGCCAAATTACTATTAGAAACATGAATGGTTATGACAGGAAATACGGTGCTTGGTTACGGTTTATGTGACTAGAGCCTCCTCCAAAGAAAATTCGGAATGGGAGGCCTGATCTAAGTGACCCTGGTCAAAGATTCTCACTTGGGAGCTGCACATCCGTACATTCCAAACGGGAACGGATAGGCTAATCAAGGGAACGATTGGGGGGGGGGGGGGGGGGGGGGCATGACTCTCACCAATGTTACTGTGAGTTCAAGGGAACATATTTGCCCGTCGGATTTTGTTACGCAATCCTATACTTAGGTTGCAGTAAATTATGTTTTGTTATCTATGCATCCGATTTCATTGCTGCAATCGGATTTCATCGGATTTTAATTGCCCATTTTGTGTTATTTAAAAGAAATCGTAAAATAATACCTTTCCATATATTGTTTACAATAACATTCAAAGTTTAGTAATTCTGTTTTGTTTCTCTCAGCTCGCCCTAGAAATATAAATGTCACACTGGAGCTCAAAAGAAAATCGGACACTTTGTTTTCAGCCATGGCAACGCTTTACGACAGCGTAAGTCCCTTCCATCTTTGTATGTTTTTCTTTACATGAAATGTCAAGTAGCAAAACAAAAATCTTTTCGCACGGATTCAGCTAAACATTATTGGATTTGAAAATGCGTAAATGCCAAGTGAATTGATTCATTTATTCCAAGTTTTTTACATGAATAAAACTAATGTTTTATGGACAATATGTCAGCTACATCATTCATCGAGATGTCCTTTTAAGGATAAAATGTGTTATTCCATTGGGAGTGGTTTTTTGGTGGATATTGAAAGATTTTAACGAGTAAAAATGAACAAAAAAAACATGCGGGTTTATATTAGGTTATAAAAACGTCAATCATGTAGAGTCGCAGACGACCATGTCATTACAGTTTGAACTTAAAGTGATTTGGGGCAGTTAAAGCAACAGAAATAGCCTCTTCTCTAAATATAAAACATTTGAAGAGTCAGGGTGAAAGTGCTATGACCCAATAATTTAACAGTTAATGGACATAATGTTGTCCTCATGATGATAGATATATCCACTATGGCCGGCCGGGTTGCGGTTATGGCATAGAGGGAGGTCATGGTGAGGGCGCTGTTTGATTTTGTTGTCCTGCCTCGCTTCCTTCACTTCACGTTGACATTGTTCGTTGTCGTGTACCTCATTTTGGATTGAAGAGGGGGAGGTGGGTGGGTAGAGAGTGGATATGGGCTGGGGGTGTACGATATAACAGCAGAGTAAAGCCTCTTAATACGTTTTGAATTTATAATATATACTGAATCAATCAACTACTGTAACCAATAGTAACAACAACAAATATTCCTCACTTTGTACAAACCATGCATAATCATTTATAAATTTTATCGTTTGAATATTCGGCAGCTTTACAAAAGCTTTACACGCTTTCCTATCGGGTAGTGAATTTAGAGTGTACGACATAACAGTATAGTAAGCCACTTCATACACTTTGAATTTATACGCTTGACTCACGTGTACGCGTATTTCTTGTTTTATATTTTCAGTCACGTGTTATTACGACTGTATTAGAGGGCATTCCCAGGAAAGTCCGGAAGTCGTTTTCCCGCGGTCAGCTTCTTTTCAGAATTTCGATACCGGGAGAGCGGGGTGCATTGACTGGTCTCGTTACTCCGCTGGACACATGCAACAGTAACTATCATTTGTTCTCCGCTTCCATTAGACTTACATCATGTTGAATCAATCAGCCAATCAGTGTAAACCAAACTACTGTAATCCATAGTAACGACAAATTTGCCTCACTTTACAAACCATGCATAATCATTTATAAATTTTTAATTAGCATAAAGTTTATTGGATGAAACAATAATACATCGTTTGAATATTCAACAGCTTTACACGCCGTCCTATCGGGCAGCGAGGCACTCGAGAGACCGAAAGTACTTGGAGCGACCGGTTCCGCCATTATCACGATCGGTAGTAACGGAGTCGTCGGCTACAAGGTGAGTAGTTACTACGTCCTTTGTCAAGGATGTGGTTAGTGCGAAATATACGATATCCGAAATAACATGGTATGAATAATTCATGTATATGTTTATTTATGAATTATTTATAGTAGTTTTTTATTTGTTCATCTTCTTTAGATTCTTGTCAGCGGATTACGGGAACGTAAAGTCGTCGGGATAACTTTGGAGTCAGCCCGAAGTAATAACAATTGGAGAGTAATCGCCGATATGCTCGACGGTTATGATGGCAACGGTTTGGTACGTTATTTTTTATCGAGTTCAAATTGCAAATCAAGGAACGTGGATTGCCTAGGCAATAGGCTATATAGCCTAAGAACCCATGGATCGTTCTTATGCGTATGTTTGCCAATTAAATTCAACACATTTTTGTTGCACATCTGACCTCCTACATGCACTAATTCTATCATATGGTATATTTTGTATTTGATTCAATTGCGTGTGGTATATATTAATGCCGAGTGTAAGGATGACAAGAGCATATTGTGAGGGCGCCATTGATAAGGGTAAAGACCATTACAGTATGTTTACCATGTTTTATTTAGGCAATCGGTGAATACACCAAATCCAAACCAAACGAGATTCAGATGATGCTCCGCGGCGAAATTTATGTCAACATTGCTACTAACGAATACATGAGGTCGGAGCTACGGGGTCGTGTTACACAGATACTATACGATCCAGTCATCAATCGCGATATAGGTAAGTGGACGTCTTTCCTTAGAAACGTTTTTTTGTTGTTATTGCTTTATAGTAGCAACAGTTGTACGCGTTACACACATCCCTTCTAAAATATTGTTATAGGTCAGAACTCATAATGTATACTCAATAAACATATTTCCACCTGTATTAACCATTACCGAATAAGGAAGCTGGTACATGCTATGATGCCTTCGGTTTACATTCCGTAAAGAAATACATCACATTTTATTTTCTGGCGCCTTTTGTTTGATTTACAGAACTCCCTATCCAGCTCTCCGGCGCTTCATTGAGCCCACCTGTAGCGACGGACGCAGCGGGTCACGCATGGATGGCCTTTGACCAAGATTGCAATCTTCACTATGAAATCTCAGTCAGAGGTCTGAACAACGAGGAGTCTTATGCGTACGCTCAAATGGGTTATTATAACGCAGGAAACGCACAAGTCAGCCGCGTGTTAGACGTATTCCACGGTGATATGGTGAGTATAGGCTACAATTCTCTTGGTCTTATTAACGTCACATATACATAATCCAGTGGGGTATATAACTGATGGGAGCAATGTGACACGGACACTGATATTGAAGGAGGGTCATGGAAAGTCAACTTACTCAAGTTTTTTTCCCCGCGTGAAATACTTAATTTTCCCACGCGCGCGTACGGAAACAATACGTTCGCGTGATAGTGAATGCTCGTCAAGCGTTCACAATATTCACCATCTACTGGTTTATTTATGGAACGAGTATAGGCCTAACACCCCAATGCTTCATTTTATTTTCCGTTTATCTTTCCTAGACTTCAGGAGTGGTCGTAGATCTGGAGGAGAGCTTTACGGAGAGGATGCACGAAGGACTCGCCTTCGTGCAAATCAGTACCAAGTCTCACGTGACCGGGGAGATACGTGGACAGGTACGTTTGGGCTCATGTGCAGCATAGAGAAACTATAACCAAGATGCATACATCGTAGTGCATGATACATTTTAGGAATCGATTAATGTCAGAGCTTTCCTCGACAGCGGTGTTGGCAAACACATGTTCTATCCACATAGCTTAATCTATCGAATTACTTAGATTATCCTATTGCCCCGCCGGGAGGTTAAAAGGAATACAGGTCTCGCCCCCAGAGGGAATTTGACAATCCTCCGCTGCATGGAATTGGTGATTTGTCGAAGCCCCGTACATAACAGCACACATTATATGTTGACACGTGATGAACAGGGTTATGCAATTAACAACTGATCGTGTTCGTTCTACTTTTTTTAAGATGGTAAGTTTGGCGTCTTATGATATTGATGTTCAATCTTGATAACATTCTTTGAATACCCTGGAACAACCCAAAGACTTCCCGCCAAAGAAGACGCGGGGGAAAACCGACGCCAATTTACAGTATATATATATATATTAGGCTGTTTAACAGACCACCAAACAGTTGTTTGTGTCAATGCTAAATTTAACCTGACTATTTCTGTGCGTTTATCCTCTGAGGATATTGACGAGCTATTGCATAAGTGTGCGCTACCCGTCTAGCTTCCCGGTCGGCACATAAACCAAGATGCATATTTGCGCGTTTGGCATTCCAAAGAAATACGGCCGTTTAATGGGAACATAGGAACAATGATTGTATTTACATAAATATTATATTGAAATATGACCTTGGAACACTCCGTTAATATGTAGAGATGATTCCAGTAAAAAGGGGGCACATAGTAGGGATCACACGTGAAGGGGGCAGACTATTGTTATTAGTCTATATAATATGCCTGGCCAGCTGTGCGCCGTCGACAGTATCTTATATGAATCAGTGACACGTACATGACTTTCATTAAGCAATACATCCTATCTGCCTCTATCGACCATGCAAACGGGATCGGTGTACAACCATTGATAAATGAATAATTGCAACCATTGATAAATAAATTATTGTAATGCTAAATTAAATTCTTTTACATTAGAAATGCACCCCCCCCCCCCCCTCGTCGTTTCACTTTTAATGTGAGACGGTAATCACGGTATGCGGTTTTCATTACACCCCTCCCACACCTGCACACTTAATGAGCTTATCACAAAGCAATTAAATCCTCGACTGCCATTGGTGGAATCGGTTTAGCATTTAATCAAGAGCGTGTTAATGACGTGTAGACATAACATCAGCCAATAAATATTAAACTCTGTATTATGATGTGATATCATTGCGGCGCTAATTGCATGTTTGAACATTTGTCAGTCCGACGTTTTCTTTGCCGTAAATCTCCCGCGCAATTTGGTTCCTCTCTGTCAAAATTTGATCGATTGGCCTTTCATCATATTCAAAGTAATTATGGGAGTTTGATTACATGCATGTACCCTTAGGAATTCCCATGAAATACGAGACGCATTAATTTTAACAAACTACTTTGACAAGTCCAAGCAAGGTTGGCTTTTTAAAAAAAAAAAAAAATTATCAAAGCTAGCTGTTACGAGAGGCTCGAAGAATATGGTCCCAAAACCAATCCAGTTGAGTTTTTAAATGTCTGCTCACACAAAATATGAGCAATAAAGTATACTTAGCACCAAACAGGCAAGCAGTAAGCTCCATTTTCACGTTTTGGGCATGACTAATGGGCATATTAGGAATATTACTTAATATGGACCTATTGGAAATATTATCTTGATATTTCCTAAAATTATAACCCAGTTCAGAGTTCCAATTACGCACGCGCAAGTCTGCTGTATTGTCTTGAGATAATAAACTAGCAGCGAACATGCGTACATACAGCACGTAACAAAACATATTTTTGTTCATGAACCTAATTTGATAAGAATCAGAAGCAAGCGTAAACATTTCCGGTTGTAGCATGTAAACAAAATAACTCCCTATTCTTAATTTTCTTACTGAACATGACGTATCGGTATCCTATCCATATACGGTATACCAGTAGCGCACCCATGATTTTTGAATAGGGGAGCTGAAATTGTTTGGAAGATTATCTAAGCGGAGCGCCACCATCGGTTGGCGCGGAGCGTACACAACATTTTTGGATAAAAAGTACCCCCAGATGGCCGGAAATCGCCCCTCCCGGGCTTCGCAAGTGAGCTTCTGGGAATGGT
>JAODFY010144643.1:0-11143 GCA_027580055.1 Paracaudina chilensis | reverse complement strand
AATTTCGCCCGCGCCATCCCTAGGCAGACCAGGCTAGTAGGTTAGCCTCAAATGTTATCTTGTAAATATTAATTCCAACATGGCACGACAAAAACAATTTCAGTGTACAATCCTTTTTATGAATTAATGTTGAAGAAGAGAAAAGAATATAAGCTAGGTTGAAAGAGTAGCTTTATCTGGCGTCTCGCCTTTCAGCCTTCCCTCATTACAGGTCTTGTAAACAATCCTTACGTCAAGTCTGAGAAGTGGGGGGGGGGGGATGATATTGTGTACCATCCCCCTTGACCTACAAGTCGGGGGTATATATCCCCCTATCCCCCCCAGGATGTGCGCCCATGGTATTTTATAGTATTAAGTATTAAAATATTTTGGCTTCTTTGTTGAGCACAATTGCTTCAGGCTCTTTAAAAAAAATGGATAATCAATGCTTTACGTTATTCTATATGGTGAAAGTGAAGAACTTTTGATTGGCCGAAATTAAAGTTTTTAAACAATCTGCTTTTTCTAGGAATTTTAGGGCACCCTAATAAAATCCAGTGTGGAATTCTGCTAGCCTGCAAATTCTACGGCCAAATATAGCATGCATGGATTTGGTTGTGCTACCTGTCACCGATTTTTTGTTATTCACTAGAGCCTTTATCTATGTACTAATCCAAAAGAAATAAAACAATTGTTAATAAAAAATATTATTTGATGTTTTGGCACAATTATGATCGCCCTTATCATTTTCCTCTTTTCGTATAGTTTTATAACATTGCAGTGGGTTCGAGAGCAACATGAAGTTTGATGACGTTCTGAAGAACATCGGGCAGTTTGGCCCATACCAGAGGCGCATGTATTTCCTCTTTTGCCTGGTGGGGATCCCAGTCGCGGTTCAGCAGCTGTCCCAGGTATTCCACGTCGGTACCGACCAAGAACACTGGTGCGCCGTCAGTGAATTTTCGAACGAAGTTGACGCCTGCTACAACGACTACCGGAAATCCGACCCCGAGATGTATCAAGACTGCATCCATCAGTACCGAGATGCGACCATACCGCTGGACAAGAACGGCACGTATTCCCAGTGTAAGAGATACGATGCTGTCTATGACGAGTTGGTAGTTGATACCAATGGGCTTGGCGCAGTCGTTAACTACTCCGTCGATACATCTGATACTGTAGCATGCAATGAGGGCTGGGTACAGGACCGCTCAAATCTAACCCGCACCATTAACTCTGATGTAAGTATCCATGTAAACCTCTCAAAGTCATATTTGTGATTTTTTTCAACCTGATTAAAATAATGTCAACAAATTATAACAGGTCCTGAGTAGATAAACAACAGTTCCAGTTATATTATTATATTGTCTGTGACCAAGGGTGACGATTCATTCTCAATATTTGTTGGGGGGGCGGGGCGGAATATGACCCCACATGTAAACTAAATTTTTGTGGCCTTGGGGAAACAGAACCCGCCAGGGGGACAAGAGTCAGTGTGGATGCTCGCATACTCGGGGCCAGACTCTGCAACCGGGATCTCCCTTTCGAGATGGATCAGACCCCGCGAGGTGATCAAGAATAGAAGCTGTGCATTGCCTTCCAATCAACGCTGACCTCACACCTGTCTCCAGTGTGAATGCGACCAGGATCAACGTAACTATAAAAAGATTGTTATCTCCCGGCATGAACAAGGCCTGCGTAACTAAAATTTGTTTGTACATTTGTTTTTTTATTTACACGATAAGCTACATTTTAATCAATCCGGCAACGATAAAGCAATGATAAATGCAGCAGTATTACCGCAATCTGGTATAACAGTGTCTGTAGTAAAGCATTTACCGTATGCAGCATACCATGTGCGCAGCAACAAAATTAAACAAGACAAGTGTCAACGTAGGTATAAGAATTTTGTTGAGTTAAAGGATGTGAGACAAAAAGGCTACATGCAGTTACACCTGCAGTTAATTTAGAGGATTGTATTATTTTTGTTACAACATTGTGAGCAGCATCAGTTGTTGCCTAACAAAAAATTGGAGCTAAACCCAGAAGTGGGATATTTGGGGGAGAGTCACAGCACTCATGTTAAGTATCAACATGTTTTTACATTTAGCTATGCAGTATATATATATATACATGTCCTGTATTTTCCATTTCTCTAGTTTGGCCTTTGGTGCGATAAGAAGTCCCTAGTTCGGATCAGCCAGTCTGTTTTTTTCGCCGGGGTGCTTTTCGGTTCGATCTCATTTGGCTTCATGGCTGACTGGTAATTATAACTGCAGCTTTGCCTTTAAGGCTTTGACAAGAATTTATTTTGGACCAAAATCTGTCATCAGGAGCGGAGTAGGTCTTAAAACCGACCTGGGCATCCTTCACCTAGGTCGTCCCATTACTCATTGATATGTTGCCGCAGCCCACCGGCCCACGCGGCATTGCAAATGGCCAGTCTGTCGCTGTCTAGCTATCCGAAGATCATAGTCAGTTACGTCAATATCATGTAATGAACAATGTAAAGGAACGGGGGATGATGTTACACAGAAGCTGTCATAGGGAATCCAAAAATTGCCCTGTTGGCATTTTGCTGGTGCAGCCCTGTACTGCAATTGTCAAAGTTTGGTGAACTCCCCAAGATGAACCAAATTTCCTACGTGCTCAAAACAATTTCATGATGGAATGCTACAAATGATATAGGTAAAATAACACATTGCTTTAAAGTACCACCTTTCTACCTCAGAGTATAGCAGGGGTGCCTTGAGTTGATCAGTAATTGAGCCAATCAGCGCATACGAAAGGTAGTAAAGTACTTTGTGGTAGTAAAGATTGTAGGCTCATTATTCTTTGAATGTAACAACCCCTGCTGCATGGGGAGTTCAAGTTCATCAAAACAGGTATTTGTTATCTCATCTGCCTGCCTGTAGGAATAGATGAGATATTGTAGTTACTATGCTGTTGGTGCTATATATGGCATTGTATCACAATGGGAGAATGGTTACTATATGTGAAAACGGTTGGTGTGGGTGAGTAGCGACGAGTCAAGGTAAACCTGTGGTAAAGTCACCCTAGGTGCTGGGGGGTCCGGGGGGGGGGGGCGGTAAAATGGAAATGCACACAAATTCTGTGAAGTGTGTGTGTGTATGCACCTGTGTGTATAGGCATTATGAACTGAGGACCCAGTCAAACAAATCCCAGATCATCAGGAGGAAATGGAAGTCCTCAGTCTTTACTTGACAAACAATGGTTAGGTTATTGTCAAGATTATGGTATATTAGGTTAGGGTAAAGGAAATTTCAGTGGGGTCCTCAAGGCTGGATACCAACATGTGTGTGACACTTCTTGTGTTAAGTTTGAATTATATTTCATGTCATTAATATTCATGTCCCTGTCTTATATTTTGTGTCATATATTTTGTAATTTTATCCTGGTAGGCTAGGTAGATACAAGACGTTCTTCATCACGATAACCCTACTGGGAGTGTCTGGCCTGCTGAATGCTGTTGCACCAAACTACTGGACTTACCTCATATGTCGCTTCCTGGTTGCCACGGGAAACATGGGAACCTTTGAGCTTGCCTTTGTGATAGGTGCGTATACTGTTGGCCCCTAACAACATGAGACAACTGCTTTCATGGACAACTGCAACAATGAAATTTTTAGTATTTCATGAATACATTAATGAAATTCTGCTTAATGCAATAATCAGGGTTTATTTGTAATAATTCTGTCATCACCACCACATCATAATGTATATAGTGTGATAATGCATGAAAGATTCATGATTTGCAACAAAACTTCAAAAAGACAAATAATGTATATATATAATATATAAAGTTTTACCAAATGATCATCTAGAAGGGCAATCACTGCTAAAATACTCTTGACCAGCCCTGTATTAATATAGTACTGAGTTCACCATATTTTTCATGTACATGTTTTTAAAATTTTTGTGTTGGACTCTTACTATAATTCTGCAGAGGTTTTCCTACCAATCTTAACATTTATGTAGATTTTTACTAAGGTCAAATAAAATAATAGTTTAGTTTCCAGTAACATCTTGGTGAAAAAAAATGGGATGGAAGGGAGAGAAAAATTATCAAAATATTTTAATGTGAATTTCTATTGAGAACATGAAATAAACCTTGTTTCAAGAGTCAAAGAGTTATATTTATATGCTCACATGCCAGTATTTTGGTGTGGTTACTGCTGCAAATGTTGCACTACCGTTAAACTAACCCTCCCAGATCCTGTGGCATTTTACATTCCACTCCCTACCTGGGCATTTTGCATTCCCCTCCCTACCTGCAAAAAAATCCATTAAATTAAAATAGTACAATAATTACGAGCTGTAGTTGAAACATGCAATTTATTATCCATTATATATTTTCCATTTTCTAAAACACTAAATTCATTTTATAAAATGGCATATTTCCCTCCACCTCCTACCTTCTTCAATTCTGGCACTTGAAATTTATTTTTCAACATTCGACAAGAGAAATTAGTCCCATGATGAATTAAACTGCCATATAAAGTTTAGAAAATGGGAGAAAACATGGATGTTGGATTGGTTGAATTAAATGCTTAACCAATGAAAATAAAAATGTTTGGTATAAATTTGAAGAAACCCATTACAATGTACAGTAGTCACTTTACAGGCAGATTGATATGTCAGTAAGCTTACTAATTCCACGTGCGGCCTTGCTTGCGTGTAGGTGTAAACAGGTATTTACATTCCAGGGCATCCTCAAAGTTGGAACGTAAATTCGGGTCTGGGCGGATGTCACTTGACACCCGGATTTTTGAAGATTTTTCCGTTCAATTTACGTGGTAATCAAACTGTACACGTAATGATAGCCCTCGTCATTGGTATTACCTGTCAGACCGACACCCAAGTGTGCTGTCGGTGGCCAATTAGGACGTTTTGCACAGATGTGCCGCATCTCATTCCCTCATTCTAGCTGTCGCCACAAATATGGCGCTCACACTAATGTACCCCAAATGTTCCCCACGCCATTAACACCTGGGTGGATTAAGGCGCTTGCATTGTAACATGTTGCCCATGCAATCATGACATCGTGATGGCACTGCTTGGAATAGGAACTCTCAATCCTGAGATATCCACACCAATGTCTTACCTATGGGTAATCAAATTTCCATATTAAATGTTCTACACACTGGCTGTAAATAACTGTTAACTGACTGACTCACTGTCAACCCCTGTAAATCTATGATTATCCTCTCTGAAGTTGATACAATCAAGGTTACTCGCCCACCTGGGGACCATAAAGCCCTCTCTGCCATACAGCTTCCTTGGTATGTCCACTAATGGTGTGAAGAGTCGGTCTCGACACAAGGAACTGCAGCTGCTCTGTTGATCATACACTGGCACAAATTACATGTAGTTATAAAATGATATCCCAATCTGGACACAGTGTGTGCATAACTGCATATTGACCAGAATCTATTAAAATTCCTGCCATATTGGTCAAACAATGCTGAATGAAAAGCAGTGGATGCCCATATTTGGTACCGTCGAGAGCTACGATACGTAATGATGTTAATGAGCCCCCATTGCCAAAGATGTATATTAAAAAAGCAATTGTGTACAAAGTACATGGGAGGTCAGTGAAGGGCAGCCGCTGTGTGGTATGTAGATTAAGTGCATGAACTATTCTTACACACCTGAAGGGACATAGCGAATTGCCGTAGTTAATTAGGTTGATAAAAAACATTTCTGGCGCCATATACACATATGAATATTGGTACTAACGTACAGTTGAAACACATATTGTGTAACATATATTAGTATTGGTACTAACATTTGAAACCATTACTGTATAGGTTGATCTGCTGCCCTATATACACATTTATATGTCTCTTGGTACAAACAGTTTAAACCATTTCCATGTTAAAGTTACTGTCAGAATTTGAGCCGCAAAATACAGTTTTTTTTCCTTTAAGTGTTTTATTTTTCATCATTCAGTCCATAGTACATCACATAAAACATATACTGGACTAATTTTGTACTAATATAACTACATAATAAGACTCGTCAGTAAGAATTTAAGCTTTTTTTAAGGTCGTTGCCGAGCTACAAATTTTATACACAAACCAATAATTTTCACTAAATAATACATGATCATTTTGCATTTCTGAAACAGCCAATGAGAGGAACGTTTACATAACTCCAGATTGAAACAGCCAATGAGAGGAACATTTACATAATTCCACATTGAAACAGCCAATGAGAGGAAGGTTTACATAACTCCAGATTGAAACAGCCAATGAGAGGAAGGTTTACATAATTCCAGATTGAAACAGCCAATGAGAGGAATGTTTACATAATTCCAGATTGAAACAGCCAATGAGATAAACCTTTACATAATTCTAGATTTGTGCCCCCCTTTGTGTCCCCTGGCCCCCCTCCCCCAAAAATAGAGTTGTAGTAACAATTTGTCTAATTTATCTTATTACAGGAACAGAGTTGGTGGGTCCATCTTACCGGGCCCTGGTCGGGATCTTCATTGAATTTTACTTTGCGACCGGATACATCACATTAGCATTCCTGGCCTACATGATCCGCGACTGGCGCATCTTGCAAACTGTGGCCTCCATCCCTGTCTTTCTGTTCTTGTTGCTCATTCCGTGAGTATTGCTTATGTTTTAACGTTGGGTGAATGCATCCTGCCATTTCTGTTTAGATAACAGTCAAAAAACATTTTAAAAAATGACCTTTTCGGGACACTTCCAGAAATAATTATATTTCGGGACGTGTTGCTGCACTATTCTCTGCAGTAGGTCAGCATGGGAGCACACGGGGCTCGACACTGGACTACTATCATTGGTCACACCACTATGCAAAGACAAAACATAGCCAAATAACATACTGCAAGCTTAAGGCAGTGGGAACTCTCCTGTCTTTCTGGATAATGGCGAAAAAACTTTAAACTTTACTCCATGCATCATCAGACATGCATCTAGCTGGATTATATATATATATATATATATTTTTTGCTTGCACCAGTTTTTCTTATTTATTCCTTCAAATCATTATTTAACACGGTTATATATAACAAAGGAAATCTTGATGGGTTCTGCCAGCCTGGCAAAACTCACAGGGCCTTTATTGCCTTGGGAGCAAAAATAAGTGTTACTTAAAAGTAAAAAACAAACAAAATTGTAGCAGGTTGGAGTAATGCTAAAGCATTTGTGATGTTCTATAAGAAAAAAGTTTATTGCAACATTGCTTAAATGTAGATTTAAACAGGAATACTAAAAGGCTTAAAGGTGTTTGTACTTTTTTGTGTTCCTTACCCTCAAAAATTATGAAATAAAATCTTAATAGATTTTTAGTGGTTGGTAGAGCAGTACGTGTACGGTCCGTGAATAATTCCATGCAACAACACAATTTTGTGGAGTTGAAATTTGTGTACCCTTGGGCAATACCGTATTATAAATTATTCATTAAAAATGGTTAAAAAAAGATTGGAAAATTGGCTCCCCAAGGCCCATTAATTTTGAAGAAGTCTAGTAATTAATTTTGGGGTGCTCGAGACATGTCCAACGGGGATTCTAATGTACTCTAGATGGAGACGATTCCCGGCTTGTCTGCAGACTTGAGGGCAGCGCAAAACTTGAGGGCAGCGCAAAACTTGAGGGCTGCCCCAATGGCTCTTACTGAAGTGCATTTCAGTCGTCTAAATGCGCTGCATCAAGAATCTGAACCCAGCTTTTTCAGATGATAATAAATCTATAACCAGGAATATCATTTATGTCTCTCAGATATCTTTAGCTCCCCATCTGTGAATTTTATTTTAATGCTCAGAGGAGTCGGTCAATGTCTTTGTTTATTTGTTCAGACGTATCCTGAGTTCATTTTTCTTTTCAATTAGGAAGACATATAAATATTAAGTCTCTATTGGTGAATTGTTATCGTCCCGATTTATGTCTTTGATTGGCGTATTCCGTAAACACCCTACAAACACTGAAGCCAATGACTTCCTCTAATACAATGGCAGGCTTCAACAATTGAAACATTTATTGAATATATCACCAAACTACAGAGTATTTAAACTTGAACCCAATACTGTCAACCGACTATATAATTCTACAACCAGGAATCCCATCTTATAGTGTCATATTGACTCCCTGTGCAAATGTAATTTAAAAAACATTTTTTTTAAGTGTAAACTTAAAAAACATGAACTAAAGAATCTGTGGATGTTTTGCCATTCTAGAAACTTTAGAGCAGGGAGCGAATTTGACAGACAACCTGGTTGGGGAGTAGGTGGATGGGGAAGGGGTCAGTTATTCATCTTTCATCCTAGTGAGGGACAAAGTTATTCACCCCTGTTGAAGCAGACCGATATAATTATTCTTCATTTGTTAAAATGATTTTAATGCTGGGATTGACATATTCCCCCAAGACACCCTAAAAGCCTCTGAGCCGAAGGCTTCCTCTTGATCATAATTAAATCATCCAATAAAAGTTGGAAGAATAGGAATATTTAACAGGAGCACAAGTTGTGCTGCGATTGTCTGATTTAATACCCTCCTCCAGACTTGCTGCCCTCATCCAGAAAATGGTCAACGCCCTAAAAATACTTGCTTTTTACCCCAGATTTTTGCTGCTTATTTGTACTTTGACAGGAGGGAAATGCAAAGTAATTAGTTGCCAAAAATGTTATACTGTCTTGTCTGATGTTCTATAAACAAATCTGTGACGTTTCCTTTAAAACCTATGTACGTACTCAAAGAGAACATACGTAACGTCATCGGCCTTTGCAAAGAAATACAGAAGGCAATGTATGCAAAGAGGACATATATAACATAAATGACCGTTGCAACAAGTACAGAGGGGAATCTGTGTGGAGAGGTCATATATAATGCGAAGATCGTTGCAAAGAAATACAAGAGGGCAATGTACGCATAGAGGAAATGCATAACACGAATGACCGTTGTAAAAAAGTTCAGAGGGGAATTTCCATGGAGAGGAAATGCATAGGCTACACATGAGATATAAAAGTACACAGAATTGACTTCAACCTGTCTGAATGCAGTAAACGACCTTTAGAGTGATGCACCTCTAACCTGTCTTAAAATGATTAACAAACAATGGCTATAACTGATACAGGAATTACACACTGTACAAAATAGTGCTGCCTGTCATTCTTGAACATCAACAGAGGGCGCTCTCATATGGGCCTAAGCAGAGCTGTGCATCAGTATCACTGATGAGTCATCAGTGAATAACTATTGCATAATAATGTGTACCAAACAAACTTCAGTGCACTCATTATACTAGTAGAAGTAGTAGCTATAGCCTAGGCTATAGAATGTTACAGTGTTTATTAGTTTTACTGAGTGTTAGCTAGTTCAAACTGTGTTACAGTTGATGGCAAAATTAACCTTTCTATGAGATTTTTGAGACTTTCCTTCCATGAATATTAGCCCTCCTGGTTTCAATCTGGGCACTGTACAGGATGAATACATTGTAACTAATAAATTAACGTGGAACATAAACACTAATGTTACTTAGCGCTATAGGACAGCGCCCTCTGCCGACATTCGGTCGGTGTACATGTGCAGCCCCATTAGTCTTCCAAATAACTCGGTCAATTCTCAACGGATTTCTTTGTAAGTGGTCTCATTGGAAAGAGAATGTTCAGGAGAACAAAATATGTTGTTTTGAAGTGTTTTTATTTTTTTGTTTGTTTGTTTGTTTGTGTAAACAAAAGGTAAACAAACAAAATGGCGGCCTAATTTGCATAATTCCGGTCACTAATTAGTATTTTTTTTTATATATTTCTCGAATCAAAATTTAATTATCTTTTGATCTAAATCAACTCTCTAGTAGACAAGTGACCTCTAATCACCACTACTTACCACTAATTAGGCCCTAATTAGGACAATAAACCGTAACGTTACGCGCCCATGCGGTAAAGGGTTAATGTATGTACAATCTGTGCTCCTCCACATTGTCATAATACAGTGAATGAAGGGAATATTTGATACACTTGCCCGCTTCCCTAAAAAAAAAAATGCTTTACTCTTCATTACACCACCAATGAAATTCTAACCATAATATCTGGGAGGGTTCATTCTATGGTCAATGAAGTAATCCAACAAAAATATTTTTGGTCATATGTGCTTGATATGTGCCGAATATTTTTTTAAAATATAACCATTGCAAAAGAAAAATGGAATTTGGAAAAGGGACCCACCATATTTCTTCATTAATGTAAATGTATGGACTACCACCACCCCGACCCCCATGAGTGGTATACACACCCCACCACACACCAATTCACTTTGGGACCAGAATTGTATCTCTTTAATTGTGCTTTTGCCTTCTACACAGGGTCATTCAAGAGTCTGCACGATGGCTCATCGCAAAAGGCAGGTACACGGAGGCAGAGGTCATTATCCGCCATGCGGCCAAGGTCAACAAAACCACGGATAAACTGCCGCAAAGTTTCATGGAACAGCTTGAGAAATCTGCAGAGGTATACGATCATCGACTCTGTATCAAAACTGCAAAGAGATTATATCTTGATAGTTTACACATGAGTCCATAACAATACCAATGTTATTACTTACATTTGTATCTCTTTCCTTTTTCTATGTAACTCTTTTGTTTATTATTGTTTTTTGGGGGGATTTATTTTAAATGATAGATTTGTATTGTACAATGGTTTACTTTTTTGCACATTCTCCACACTTTTCATACATTTTATATAATGAAACAAAATGATAATGAAACAAAGCATTGATGATGAATATTAAATGTAGAATCATCTAATATGTTATCAACACATCATACATATCTTCTTGATAATTTACACTATATTGCTAACCTGAGACATATATGACCATCTCCTGTATCAAAACAGAGTAGATATAACTTGATCGTATACTATATATTGGTGACACCCACAACATATATTCATCATCTATGCTATATATTGATATTCATCGGAAGTATACCTTGATCACCCATATTCTACATTGAGAGCTTAAATTGTATCATCATATACACAATACTGATAGCATCAGAGGTATACCTTGATCATTTACTATATATTGATGACACCCGCGACATATATTCATCATCTATGCTATATATTGATATTCATCGGAAGTATACCTTGATCACCCATATTCTACATTGAGAG
>JAODFY010144533.1:0-11144 GCA_027580055.1 Paracaudina chilensis | reverse complement strand
ATAGATCTGCTGGAGAAGGACCTATCGATCAAAAGATCCGCTGGAACAAGGACCTATCGATCAAAAGATCTGCTGGAACAATCGCATATTTGAACATTGGATCTATCATTCATTGGACCAACAATGACTACTTGGCATTTAAAAGATCTACTGGAAAAAAATACTTATCTGAATATTGGATCTATCAACCATTACAAGTTACCAGTGACCAGGGATGATGAATGCAACAGGGCATTTGAGCATGTTATTAACATGGAATATGCACTATATATAAAATGGCTATCATTATCATTATTAACCCTTATCATGCTGAACCATTCTGAGCGAGCAGACAAGTCCTTGCCTAATTCATGCAAGCTCGACACTGCAGTTGCTACGGGACTTGCTTGGCCATGTCCAGCGATGTTCAGTGGTGCCTGGCGTTATGCCACTGCTTGGAATGTGCCTACAATGGCCGCCTGTTGCCTCTCAGTCAAGGTAACTCGCCGTCCGCATGACGAGGGTTGTATTGTTTCAATGCCTACAATTCTCGCTATTAAATGAGTGTTACGACTGGCCACATGAATAGAATATATTTGTTCTGTGTGACAAACTATGGACTGAATTTTACGTCCACACTAAGAGAATATTTTGGGCTCAAACCCTGATAGCACCTTTCAGAAATGTCCTCTGCCATAAATGTGAGATTCTTATCCATCAAAAAATATTCTTTGCCTTTACATTAAGGGCCCCATAAGTAGCCTGCTGCTGCTCTTTATTCATCAATCATAGCTAAAAGAGAATGTTTTATAGCTGAAATAAAGGTCAGAGTGTTTTATGTATCAAAACTGTGTCAAGTTGTAAGTAATATTTCTTTGTCATGGTGATCTTTCACCACCAGTGACATAATATATCAGGAGAGTCAGAGTTATTGTTGCTTAAGTTGTAACACAACATTTCAGATCTACTGCTTAACGATTTGATGTAGACAACATGTCCAGTTGTAGTTCACTGGGTTAAGGAATGGGGATACAACCACAGAACTACATGACATATATACTGTAGAAGCAACTTTGACTATACTTTAGACTTCCCTAATGATTTATTTAGGCAATGTGTTCATTTGCAGTTCACTGGGTTAGGAATGTGGGTACAACCACATAACTACATGACATATATAGAAGCAAGTTTGACTATACTTTAGACTTCCCTAATGATTTGAATGTAGGCAATTTGTCCATTTGCTGTTCAATGTGTTTGGAATGTGGGTACAATCACATAACTACATGACATATAGAAGCAACTTTGACTATAATTTAGACCTTTCCCCAATTATTTGATGTAGGCAATGTGCCTAGTTGCAGTTAATTGGGTAAGGAATGGGGATACAACCACAGAACTACATGACCTAGAATCAACTTTGATATTGCATATTGAAGCTAGCAGGCCCAAATATAATATAAGCTCATGAAAATGTACCGTCAAGTAAGTTACAAATTAAATTATAACCGGTCTAATATGGTGCTACATTTATTAATTAGGCCAATAATTTTCCAACATATTTATAGTGTAAAAATATAGTAAAACTAATAGTTAATGATTTTCACATAGTTCCTAAAGACTGTCAGTTTGCAAGGTCAACCTGGTGTGACAGAGTTGTCAGAAGTTACAGTGCTCCAAAAAAAAAAATCTGTGTGAAGATTCAAGTAAATAGGAGTATTCTCAAAAGTGCAGAGACATGACATGTTCCCCTGTCCCACCCCCTCCCCAGGACCGTCACCCATGACCCTTGTCAGTGATGTCACTCTTCAATAGGATTGAGGCAGCCTGCTTGAATGATTACCAGATGGCAATGGGACATTTATCCACAGGTGTAAACACCTCCCCCAAGTTTACATATTGTAGGATGAAACCATTACAAGAAAGGTACACAAATTTCAATGCCTATGAACCATCAGGTCATGGTTTGTACGACACGTGACCATTTGGAAAGTGGCTTTCCTTTTTAATTAAGTCTACAATTTCAGAATAAATTGTCTAGTCTAATATTAGCACCAATTGGATATATTCTGTGCAGCTACCGGTGCCCGCTGCACTGCTGTACCTGAACCATATCTTTGGGTCGGATCTCTGATCAGCCGCATAGATTTCCAACTTGACGGACACGATGAAAGAGAGGGGTTTAAAAGTTCAAGCCATGTCGGGGAGAGTCTACCCTTTCTGGGAAACTTTATATTTATATATTTATATATATATATAAACAAATAAGTTAGGAATTATTAATAATAATAAGATGAAGTAATTATAGTGCTATGTTTATTATTATTATTACTTTTCATGAATCTAGTTGTTTGGGGCATCAAATTTGCATTGCCAAGGTTTTCTTTCCAGTGGTGTTACATTAGGAATCAACATGAAGAAGATAGTGGGGACATTATGACTGTTCATGGGTCTCTAGGCCAGTATAAGAAAATCATATGACCCAAACCTCATCGCTTTTTGTCAGTCATCACTGTGGGGGGTGGGTGGGGGCTGGCGGGGTACATGCCCCTCAATTTTATATTATTTTCTATATAATATTTTCTCTGCTAAAACATTTTGTTCCCTACTTTGAATGTCTGGGTATGCTGCTTTGGCTGTTCTACCAGCCCTTTTTTCCATCATTAGCATTGATCACTTTTGATAAGGGTAAGGGGGCACAGTTTCATTCAAGATGTGGGGACAGTGCATGGACAGTGCATCCGTGATTCCATTGTCAGTTTACTGTTCCACTATTTTTACATGTCCCATTCACCATTTGGCCATTGTGTTTAGTATCAGAGCCAATAATGTGAAGTTTAGCCCCTTATGCCCTTTCCTTCATTTGTCATTCCACATCATAATTTTTTTTTTCTTCAAATTTTTAAACGGATCTCTTGTTTACTGCTTCAATAAAAGTTTCCATATACAGATTGATTTTCAAAGTGGATGGGGGAGGGGGCAGAGGGAAGGGGGCACAGTGTCCAAGTCATGTAGTTCTGTGGTTGGGCAAAGTGTATGTGTGCCAGAACCAGTGCACATCCATTGATGTTGTATTTTTGTCAATGTCATTCAACTTTTAACAAGTCCTCTGTAGGATTGCTTCTTAAATCTTGTTATTGTATTGATTATAAGCTTCTTCAAAGTACATGTTCTGTAGCAGCCAAAAAAAAACACTACTAGAGATTTCACAAGTGCTTTGAAACGTCATGAACTCTGAAAAATTGTCATTTATTTATTTTCCCCACTTGTTCTCTTTTTGTGCAGGATCTAGTAAAATCTTTGTTGGAGAAGAGGTCTTTGGATCATGCAAATATTGAAGGTAAGTGATGGTGAAGCTCTGGAATAACAGAATATTGTAGCTTGTATAATTAGGGGGGTTGCAGCACATAGGGTCAGCTTTGCAATTACTGTGCAAAAATGATGTAGGTGCCCAAACATATGCCTCAAAGCACTGTGCCCCCTTAAAGGTCTGGTGACATTGGGGGTGAAAGGGAAGGAGGTGCAGTCCTCATGCATTCATAGATGTTAATGGCCATAGTATTGGTAGTGGTTGAATGCTCAAAACAACATCTCTATACTGATGCACAGTGTATCATTCAACCCAATGTGTATAGCTCAGATAGAAGCATTGTAAACCCTATCCAATTTAAATTTCTGACTTTCCATGAGTGTCGCATGATTTTTTGACCTGGATTATATATAACAGTATTAATCCTTTCTAATCCTGTTAATTTCTGTCATGTTAAATAAACATACAGGTACTCTATATACATGTGGGTAAATGCCCTGGAATTTTGAAGGTATTTTTGGGCAAATGAAATACAGATCATGTTTTTGCCTACAGTACTATCTGCAGTATTATGTTTGTATGCTGCCCAGCAAGATAAGACCATTCTTCCCCTTTAAGTAACACTTTATAAACCACAACTGTAACTTAAATTCAGAAAACCTACCGATGCATGTTAAACATGTTAAACATTGAAGATGGCGTTATATGATACTGACAGAACCGCTGATCTTTTGTCTTACGTGGGAAAAAGATATATTGGCAGTTCAGCTGGCGGGACTTTTAACAATAGCGTACAGTAGTTCCGATTTTACCCAGTAGATTACACAATGCAGATTACCAGTTCTCAAGTTGAGGTTCGCTGTTTGTATATAAAATTTTAAATCAGCCGATAACAAGAGTACAATTGAAAGGAGTTCAGAGGGTTTTGCCTGTCAGGCAAAGCTGGCAGGCCCTTCAGTTCATTTATTTACAAAGTTTTAAAAATTGTTTGGCCACGATTCACTGAGGAGCAAACATAACTGAAACATCCACATAGGATGTGATTCCTGATGGTAGTTTATAATCAACTGGGTTTTAGCAGCTTACTAATTTGTGATATAGTACCTTTTAGACTTTTAGTACATGGAGTGATTTAACCATTAGACCTAGGCAGTGCCCATCTAACCACAGCTATTCCTTTAGGTAAACACACAGTACTCCTGGGAGGTGTGAACTGCTTGCAAACCCAAATAAAGTCTGTGTACATACATGTAACAATGAAGAGTGAGTGTTTAGAATTTGGAAGTAGTAACAGTTAAATATTTATGTGCACATGGACATTTTCTTCTGGCTAAATACTTATTATATTGAATTATGTTAGCTTTCATGTCGTACATGTCTTTGGCTGTTTACAACATGCTGATGTATGTATAATATTTATGAAAATTCACTGTTGTATGCATATAATTTATGTCTGAGCAAAACCCCTAATAAATATTTCTTAACTTAAATCTTGGCAAAATGACTATAGAGGCACTAGAGCACAGTTTTATATGATGAAGAAAATCTTATTATTCTGTTGATTCCAATGAGGCTGACAATCGGCATTGATCTCTATATTTTTTGCTCTCAGTGGGCATTCATTGGCCTTGCCCAGGGGGGGGGGGGTGGACTGGATGGACATTTCCCCCCAAATGCCAAATGAGATTTGTGATATTGATAACAAATTGACACATATTTACTGATGCCCCCTCATTGAAATGCTTTGCCCCCCCCTAGTGCCTCCTCTACTTTGAAATGTCCTTTGACAACACTGTTGCTGCCTCTCAAGAACAGTGACTGAGTCCTCTTCTGAACCTCACACAGTCTTGTTTGGCTCTGTACAGGTGCCAATGTTGAATGTGGGTCAACCCAGCTGTACTGTAAATCAGCACTGTATTTAAGTAGGATTAAGGAGACAAGGGCCTATGGATTTGGTAGGCGACAGGAGGTAGATCCCATGTCAACAGGTAGCTTTGACTTCACCTGATGACCTTTGACATGAAGGTCAAACCTACATCTGTCTTTGAAGTCCAACCTGTCTGTAAGGGGAGCATTAACAAGAACGTGTGTTCTCTGTGCTACCGAATGAACATTTGTGTGATAAAGCCAGTTACGCATAGCCAATGTAGGTTTAAAAGACTGGTTTACAACATTATTATTAATTATTCAGTTGTTAATTTCTCTTCTCATTCAGTGGCCATTTATTTCTGTGGTACCAAATCAAGTTTATTCAATTTGGTAGCCTTAGTAATGGATTAGCATAAATACCTCCCAAATTCTATTCATGGAAAGGTTACTAGGGTATAGATTTATTGTGACCAAAAGTGAAGGGAAAATGGGATGTCACATTTTGTTAGCATTTCTTGGCATTTAAAGTGGCTATGTCATGAAGGAAAATGGGTTTTGCCAGTCAGGCCAAACTCACATATCTTTCAGTTCATTCAGTAAATTCTAAAACACTGACAATTTAAAGCACAAATCATGTGCTGATATCAGAGTCAAATGAGTTTCTGGTGACACTGAGATCTCACAGATTCATAATTAAATGAACATGCCATATTTGTAGAAGTTGATACAACAAAGGATTTCATTCAAAAATTGTGTGTTTCCAAACTGTCAGTCATAATCTTTGACAGGCTTTTGCATATATTGTAATCCCTTACCCACCCCCCCTTTCCTTCATGAGGGATAATTTGAATATCCCCTGAATTTAATACACCTCAATTATTCCTTAAAATTCTTCCCCAATGCACTTTAAATAGGAACTTGAATCCACATTTGTTATCTATCCTATAGAGAAACAAATGATATAATGATGTACAGTATAATTCTAATCACAATGTTTTTCAAGCACTATACTTCTTTAATGCAGGTATTGAGACATCATTGGGGACATGCTGGTATGAAAGAACCCCGTCATGTGCTGATTTTCTTTAAACTTGTTCAACGAAATGTAATTTCAGACACTTGTAATTGATTTAGGATGCTATCAATCGATGGGGCCCGGAGCTGACAAACTCGGCTTCCCGATCTTTTGTCATGGAGTTCCAAGAGCGGTTGTTATTCATATTATCCCAGAGGATGTTAGTAAGCATTGCAAGGGAAAATGCTTGCCTCTGAGGCCTGGGATTGGTTTACCTCTGCTGAAGGCCCAATGATGTGTGATATACTCTGCCACTCTGCCCACGATATCCTGTAACAGTCTACAATGTAACAGAGGAAATTTGGAGAGGCTACATAAAGAGTTAAAGGTATAGCAACGATCATGTAGTGGGATTCGTCCGCCTTGTAAACAGATGCTCAGAAGGATCACGCTTAAAAGATATCAACATAATGTTGTTACGTAAACAAAAAGTGTTGACTTAGACTTATGTATGGGATCATTGTTCCAGTTGCTCTTAGGTATTGACAACTTTACATTCCTCTCCAATCTCTGCCCACATATATAACAGATCATAAATGAAGGCTCAAGTTGGGGTCTGGTCCGGAGTCCCTGGCAGTGGCAGGGGGTGCTTTATGGGCATTTCCTATGTCCCCGATACCCAACACCCCTTTAAATTTGTCTAGTTGTCAATTGTTTTAATTTACTGTACATGTAAATCATGTGGTGTACTTTTTGTAAATGTTAATGAGCCAAATGTATACTGGTATAGAACCAAGGTGCTCCTTTATGTAAGGACATTACACTGTGGCCATATTCATGTTACTGGGTAATTCGGTTAGTCACATACCCACAGGGTGCTTCAGCTGGTGCACAGCTGATGGTTTTTTTTTCCTTTACTCTTTCTACATTAAGTAAACATCTGGAATTTTCTCTCTCTAATCCATTGTAACAGTTTGAAAATTTAAAAGCCGGAAGAATGTATCAAAAGTTTGAGATTTTTCAACAAATTGTCGAACACAAAAGAGACAGGTCATAAAAAAACCAACTGGCCTAACTGGCATAAAAACAGCTGCACAATGAATACAGCACCTGGAAATACTTTGTCCAATCTGGATGTGGGCCCAAAAAGCAAACATATCAAATTTTCACCCCATTCCAGATTGGACAAAGTATTCTCAGACAATGTTGTGTCCTCTAGGTGACCCTATGAAGCAACAAAAAAAATGAATTCCGGGTGCATTACTGGCTAGAATATTAAGCGAGTAGATGTCATATCTCCCCGTGAGCTCTGCAGAAATTGGAATCTGAGGTAGTACTGTAGAGTCTCTTTCAATTTGTCTTATTACCAGGTTCTTTGTCATATTAAACTCAACCCTGCTCCTTAATGCACCAGTTTACAGCACCCACGTACGGCCTTTCCCTCATATAAATCAATCTGCATTCTCCAAATTACCACATTAACATTTCTGGCATAATCCTTCAATCCAGTAGCGGCTTTTTCAGGTTTGGTTTTTCACGAAAATCGGGGTGAGTTTTGGTGATTTACTCTATTAATTACTTAGAATAAAAAAATTAAAAACATGGAAAAGATCACACCGAATCACCCCCAATGCACACAGTTGTACTTTTATCTCAGGCACACAGTTTGTACTTTTTTCTCAGGCCCTTTCAAATGCAAACAAAATCAAAGTCAATCAGTGTTCAGAAAATAACAAAACAGCCTCCACAAAATATAGTAATGGATTATTTGCTTATATTGCTAGAAGGGTAACACCTGAAGTTGAAGCTACAGGTATTATAATAGCAGTGTGCCACCTTAACATTCTACCAGTATAGGTAGCCTTTCCCTGAATCTCACAATCCTTTCTTGGGGTAATATATAATTGGGAAACAGGTTTCTGCCACCGAGAGTCACAAAAGTACAAATTGCAATAATACCCTCGAGTGGTGTTAGATGTCAACCACAAACAACGACGGCGGCATGGGATCAGTCCGTCAGCGGTGTACATTCATGTGCATTGGTGTCCATCATCGGCTGGTTAATGTGCACCATGCGGAGGTTCCCTTTGATCCTCAGCCATCAAGGGTGTGTCCTCATACAATTCTGAGCAGGTAATGTCAACTGTTATTGGAATAAATTTGGTGGTGTTACTTTCAAGGCGCAGTTACAAACTTTGATTGAGACATGTTACTGAAATAAACTCCAATTAACTTGCAAAGAACATTTCCCCATCCTGTGTGCTTTAAGTGTAGGTATAATGTGCTGAATAGCAATACATGGTGAAAGGGAAGGAGAATGTGCATGGGGATACGCTGAGGTGTTGTGGGGGTTTATGACCCCTCCAGTGAAAGCCAGAGATTGGTTGTTTTATTGACGTTGATAGCTTAAAGGCTGTTCTCATATTGGTCATTTAAAATGCTGATAATTTTTGTTGAACTCAGATTGGCAGAGACAACCACTTCACCTGAATGTAAAGAAGAGCAATTTGGAAGGGTACCTACCTTCCCTATATATAGACCCTCTTTACCCCTATTTACCCCTATTTAACACATTTACAACCCCTCCTTCAGCCCCTCCTTAACCTCCTCCTTAACACCCTCCTTTGACCTCTTATAACCACTTTCTTTAACCCCTTATAAACCCTGTAACTCACTTCTTAACGCCCATCAAACTTTCCTTGAGGTAGTGTAAAATATGGTACTTATATACTCAAATAAGGCTGTTGGCATTGCAATATGAGGAAGCAAGAAATCACAAAACCTGGTTATCTGGTTTTAGACCACGTACACCTCACCTGAATGTAAAAAACAAAAATTTGGAATGGTACTTACCTCTCCTAACTGTAATCCCTCCGTAACCCTTCGTAACCCGGCCCTCAGCACCTGCTTTAATAACTCCCTTCTTAACCCCTCATTAACCCTCCTAAACACCCTACTTATACCCCTCCTTAACCCCCCAGTAAACCTGCCTTTAGGTAGTGCAGACTACTGTACATATAAGTCTGTTGGCATCTCCAGAGCTGTGCCCTTTACCCGGTGTCTCGCCATGGAATAGGAAATGCATGTGTTTTACCCATGCCAGAGTTTCTGAACCCTTTGTGTTCGCATACAAACATGTAAGTGTCAAGCAGGGGCATCAAGTCCTGATGGATTCCAGGGCTACCATAATATGTCATCATGGGTAACTCAATATATTGATAACAATCATTGACCATTGAAGTTAGAAACAATAGAGCCCGCCCCATATTGCAACTGACAAGGAATGCAGTGGGAACTGTCCTGTCATTTCAGGATAATGGTGAAAACTGCACTTTCGTGGCACATTTCCAGAAATGACAACATATTTTCGTACGTCACTGCAGTATTTTCTGCTGTAGGTCCACATACGAGCACTGGATCATACGTCACTGCAGTATTTTCTGCTGTAAGTCCACATACGAGCACTGACTCATACGTCACTGCAGTATTATCTGCTGTAGGTCCTCATACGAGCACTGGATCATACGTCACTGCAGTATTTTCTGCTGTAGGTCCACATACGAGCACTGGAAGCTTGTTACTGCACTGCATGCTAGCGCGCTTTCTTGAGCACCTAGCAGCCCCTGGATAATTCTCTTTGGGTTTAAGTCACATCGGAATGTGAAGAGAAAACATATAGCCAAATAATATGTGGGCTTAATGCAGTGGGCACTATCTTGTCATAGGTGGATGACAGTCAATAGCATAAAAAAATCTGCCTTTTCGAGCACATTTCCAGAAATGGCAAGATATTTCCAGACATGTTAAGGATAGATTGTTCATCAGGCAGTTGTGTTTGTATGTCATTTGCAATGAAGTGGGACAGACAACCATTTATTATCAATGAATTAACAGGGAGGGTCTAACCTGCAATGAAGTGGGACAGACAACCATTTATTATCAATGAATCAACAGGGAGGGTCTAACCTGTATTTATGTTTTTTTTTTAAGAAGTGATGAATTGAAAGCGTTGCACAGTACCTAAATGGATGTAAATTTTTTCATCACATTTCATGAAGGGGCAGCGCAAGGGAGAAAGGCATGCGAATGGCTACTTTAATAGCTTTGCAAGATCACCTCCACTGCACTGTCATCATTTAAAGGACTGCTGAAACCAGTAATGCTATCGGTGCTGTTTGAAGAAACTGTTAAAGTCAGAGGCAAATCACTTTATTGCTGGGAAGGTGTTATGAGGAACTTGCAATAAAAAGTTTAAGTGGTATCACACACAGATAAAAAGCCAGTTCATGCTTGTGGAGTGCAAGGGATTGTGGGTAATCAAGTAGGGTGTGAGCGAGACCTATACATATTAATTACACTAAAAAATGGTTGTATATATATGGTAGGATACCTTTATATGTTCAATAAGAAATTAAAAGAATTTCAAGTAATGTACATACAAAGAGAAATAAAAAATCTTTACCCTTCCTTCTGATTCTTATTTTTGAGTAAACTACAGTGTAGGCTGATTCAACAGTTTTACAAATGTGTACATGCTGTAGGTAAGGATGTTTGCTGTTGTATTCACTCAATCACAGCAATACAGCATATTTGCTCATGCATAATTGGAACTTTGACCAGGCTTTTTGCAAAGTGAGTGGTGTTATAGATGGTTGCACAGTGAGTGGTGTTTAAGATAGTTGCACAGTGAGTGGTGTTATAGATAGTTGCACAGTGAGTGGTGTTATAGATGGTTGCACAGTGAGTGATGTTATAGATGGGTGCACAGTGAGTGGTGTTATAGATGGTTGCACAGTAAGTGGTGTTATAGATGGTTGCACAGTGAGTGGTGTTATAGATAGTTGCACAGTGAGTGGTGTTTAAGATAGTTGCACAGTGAGTGGTGTTATAGATGGTTGCACAGTGAGTGGTGTTATAGATGGTTGCACAGTGAGTGATGTTATAGATGGGTGCACAGTGAGTGGTGTTATA
>JAODFY010144423.1:0-11144 GCA_027580055.1 Paracaudina chilensis | reverse complement strand
AGATTTCAAGAACCTAATTTCTTTTTGTTTGTACATTGGTAAGTTTCAAAAATCTTTCTTCCATACATTGGTATCATCCTAGCTTTGTTTTGTCTGCTTTGTCATTCCTTCATCCAAATTATACAGTCCAATGTTTGTGCCCCAGAATGTATTTCTCATACGTATTTTTAGGGGGTGGGGAATTTCCTAGATTTGTAAATATTTATTGCACTTGCCAAATAAGCCTTCTGGGGCACCCAGAACTGCTACAGCTATGATATATGTGAATCGCCAAATGGTACTTCAACCAATTTTAATCTGAAATAATATTTAAAACAAATTGTATTTATTGTAAAAATTAAAAAATACATATATCTTCTATCTGGTTCTCTCTCCCTCCCAAAAGAGAAAATGCTGCAGCAAGAAATACAGAAATGAAAACCAGAAATGAGTGCCTATAGCTGTAGCAAAATGGATACATAATCCTGTGCTGCCTCAAAATTAGGATCTTGACTGATGCAGTAGCCCCTCCCATGTATTGGGTTACACTCTATGTGCTACACTCCTTTGTTGTATTACTGGGAGAGCACATATCTGTGAAATCAGCCTAAAATGCACTTTATTATTGTAAGCAATCACTTAGTGTGAGAGTCCTCTATCAAAGAAATCAAATATGAGGAAAATATTGATTTTTTTATTCCTTGAGGTTGTCTCAAGGAATCTATGCAGTCATGCCGGTGTGTGTATGTGACACTTGCTTGTAAAAACTGTAAGTCGACCATGCCTGGACAGATCAAGTTCAAACTTGGTGTGTGTTTCTCACTATGAGTACATGAACCCTGTTTTTGGTGCAGATCCAAAGTCTTGTTGGGGCCCAAACTTGGTGTGTGTGATCGTCATGATGAGTACAGGAACCCTTTTAGGGTCAAAACTTAGCAATTGGGGGGATTTTGTGACGCCTGGTCATATCAAGCTGAAACTTGGGGTATATGTTTCTCACATTGAGTGCAGGAACCCTATTGATTTTGGTGGAGGTGGACCCCTCGGCATTTCCTTGCCTCCTGCACATTCCTGTGTCCTTCATACCCTTGCCCCCTCTACATACCCTTTCCCTATCCACACATCCTTCCCCATCCACATACCCTCCCCCATTTATTTGAATCAAGGAATCACTACGCCTTTTGGTTTTTCTGGTTTATGTCAGGAAACATGAATGATTGAAACAATGTGCTAAGAGACAGCTCAAACTGCTAGTACCTGGAATGTTTCAGGAATCACTGTTTGTTGATCTACAGCAAAATATAATATTAATTAAGCTGTTTCATGAACTCATGTAATGGGATGATAATGATATGCAGTTGCAGGACAGGTGATAATATTATTAGTGAACTGAACATCATAAAACAAAATGATGAATTCTGATGTGAAGACTGTTTAGAGGATTTAAATCTTGTTAATATCACACAAATTTGAATATGTTTATCAAGTATGTTATGATATATGTGTTATTGTAGGCTATGTAACAAAGGTTTGGGTGATATTCACATTGTTTCAGTACTATTAAAGATTTCAGTCTGCGCATGCACACTGGAAATCATCTACTACCACAATCTACTACAATCTAAAAATGGCCGTATATGGAGGGATAGTCGTGTTCAATCAAAAAATAGAGAATGAAGGATCCAGAATGATTTCAATTTTACAAGCAATTGTAAGTTATGCACTGTAGGTAGTACAGAGGTTTGCTGTTGGTTTCACCTAATCACAGCACTATACATCTGATTTGCACATACAAACATGAACTGGCATATTGGGAATTTTATCAATGAGGGTAATTAAAAAACAAAGACCTTCACCGTCTCTAACCAAAATCGTCTTTTCAACTGCTGTAATTTGTCTGTCTTTTTTCCTTTTGTCTTGTTTTGTGAAATAATCAATGCATGCCAGGTGCATCTATTTGTGAAGTGTGTTGCATGTATTTACAGTATTTATTTATTATGTAATCCTTTTTTTCCTCATTAATGTGGAATGAAACTTATCACATTCCAACATTACATGGTACAGCATGTCTTTGTATTTGTCTTTTATAGAACATGTATCATTTTTATTTCACTATTATTATTATTATGCATACTGGCATATCACACATGCAGTATTCTTTGTTCTGTCTCATTAATATATTTGCAGATGTTATAAAACAACCAATTATGAATCTTTTTATTCATAGTGCATGCTAATGTATTTCGCCACACATTAGTGACTATGATGTGAATTTCAAGTTATGACCGTTGTGTTGGATGGTGCAACATTTTGCAAACTTTAACAGCACATGGAACTCTCATCCCAAAGAGATTCTCTTACCGTCGCCATGAAATATGCGAGTTGTTGAAACTCACAGCACATGGACTGACCATTGAAGCAAATTTATGACATATTCAGGCTTAGAGTTCACCAGTAACTTGCATCAAGTATCTATATTTGGTATCATGAGTCAGTCGATCGTTGTAAAAATCATTTTATTATGAAAATTTTGTCTTCTTGTTAACATGTTTATATATGTGGTCCAGTCACAACATGTTGGGATATCAACCACATTGGTATACATTGCTTGATTAGTCATGAATGTGGGGTGGGAGAATGGGATGGGGTTGACACTTAAGCAGAGTGCATCCTACCATTTTAGCAGGTGAAATTACTTTCAGCTGTGTTCAGCATTGTTTATATTTAATGTCACTTGGTGACGTACAGAGTACCTTGTAATATATGTAACTGCCCGCAGTGTACGTAGTGTATTATATCAACGGTAAGACCAATTATGCAAGTGTGTATAAAACGGCTTGGCTGATCAATTCAGCATGTAGGTGTTTCATAATATTCCATTATTGCTGTTTTGTGCTAAGAAAAAGAATTGTTGCTTTCAAAGCTATAAATGTTGTCTTGGTTTTTCTTCATCCATATGATCATGGATTGGGGTAGGTTGTGGAGGGAGGGGTGTTATGGATCAGGGGTAATTTTCACAGTAATATTTTTTGAGATGGCACTAAGTCACCTCTACACACACACACCGCCAAAAAAAAAATGGGGTGAGTGACACAAAGTCTGACTGGCATTACAGAAAACAGGTATACAACTGCGCTATGAGCATACAAAAACAAATTGTCCCAAGCGACATTTTACGGTTATGCTTCACCACCCCATGTGCTGATTTTTTGCTGATGTGTATATATATTGTATATATATATATATATATATATATATATACAAATTCTTCTGGGGAGGAAGTGGGCAAAGAAAAAAAATGTTTGGATTTTTAGATTTGATGCTATATACAGATCTCAAAGGTACCTTCCAATAAAAAATATCAATGGGTTGACGAAATGTTTGCCAAAAGTGCCTCCCAGATTACAGAAAACAGGTATACAACTGCGCTATGAGCATACAAAAACTATTGTCCCAAGCGACATTTTACGGTTATGCTTCACCACCCCCATGTGCTGATTTTTTGCTGATGTGTATATATATTGTATGTAATTATATATATATATATATATATATATACAAATTCTTCTGGGGAGGAAGTGGGCAAAGAAAAAAAATGTTTGGATGTTTAGATTTGATGCTATATACAGATCTCAAAGGTACCTTCCAATAAAAAATATCAATGGGTTGACGAAATTTTTGCCAAAAGTGCCTCCCAGATTACAGAAAAATGACACTTCCCAGACCTTGTAGGCCTAAGTCAGTTGTATGAATGTTTTACAAATTTACACGCAAAAACGGGTAAATTAGAAATATTTTAGACACAGTGCTTCATGGGTTCCCTGTCACATGCACACGCCGCGGCATATTGTACAGCTGGAAGACAGTACAAATAATTAATTGCATACAAGGGGCTACTTTTGTTATATAGTTGCCCAATTAGGAGCTATTTATGTGGACCAGGGGCCATTTTCCTTTTTCTCTCTATATATGTATTCTGTCCTTAATAAAACAGTTAATTTTATACCTTTTTCTCTATATGTATTCTGTCCTAAATACAACAGTTAATTTTATACCATTGCAACATAAGCAATTGAAAAGGACCATAGGTGTACGAAGCTCCACAAACCTGGCGGGCGGAAGTTGAAAAGTCGAAATGCGTGACACCATCTAAGTGGAACGCCACCATTGGTTGGCGCGTAGCGTAGCAAAAAAAAAATTGCT
This sequence comes from Paracaudina chilensis, assembly GCA_027580055.1. Taxonomy (NCBI): domain Eukaryota; kingdom Metazoa; phylum Echinodermata; class Holothuroidea; order Molpadida; family Caudinidae; genus Paracaudina; species Paracaudina chilensis. Next base: position 6,962 of record JAODFY010144423.1, on the reverse strand, counting down.
AAATATTCCTCCTAGATCGCGGAAATTACACTTTCCAGACCTTGCTATTTGCTCCAAAGTGAACAATTCTGGTGATGCTGCCGAATGGAAATGTACACGCGCACCGAGCGCGCGGAAATTTTGACCCACTGTGAAACATGTTTGACCTTATAATGTTGAGGGATTAGAGCTAGAGAACAGCAACATTATAGTTGAAGAATAATCAACGGTCACAAATAATTAATTCCTTAGGCCCTTCTATTTCCTCTCCTCCATGGACTTTCGGCCGACCAATACATGTTTTGGAGCGTTTCCTTTTGCGTTGCATTGTTAGGCCGAAATAAGACACGAGGAGCACATCTGTGCACACAATTTATAGCTAAAATGTGGACAATTCGGTTGTAAATTTGGCACCACATACACTGCCCCTATTGAGATTTGGGGTCTGACATAATTATAGCTGATACCATTTTCATCCGTGGTAGAGAAACTTAGACCAGGGGAGTATCTTGTCATTTCTGGTAATACGCCCGAAGAGGCGCTATTTTAACGTTCATCCAGAAATGAAAAAGGAAGTTATAGTGGCGTACGTATAATATGACCATGTTTTCCTTCGTGCATGCATCGTGATAATTCTCTTTAATTTAAACTGTCACTGTCACAATGTAAATGGTTAAATCTACCAGCAGATTACCCAGTATTCTGTAATGATTTCGGAAGTGGGCGGGAATACTTGAGATTGTGCCCATGACTAAAGACTAAAGGCTCAAGGGCCGGTTTAGGATCCTTGATATTGTTTGTGAGAATTGGACTACCGGCATATGTCAGGAGTATGCAGGCTGTTTCGATATGTACATATAGCCATGTAAGTAACGCATGGGCTACACTGTCTGCTCTACTGGAACCAACACTACATCGAAAAAATATACACCGGAATCGGGTAAGTTGGTGCCGCTGTCTTTGGACTGATCTTATTGCAAATATTTTACTCGATCTCGGGTTTTAGTCGAAAACTATATACGGAACCTAATAAAATCAACTAAAAAGGATGTCTTAAATCCGTTTGTATAATATGTATAGGTATGCATGCATGTATGTATGTATGTATGTATGTATGTATGTGTGCATGTATGTGTGCATGTATGTGTGTATGTATGTATGTGTGTGTGTGTGTATGTATGTATGTATGTATGTATGTATGTATGTATGTATGTATGCATGCATGCATGCATGCATGCATGTATGTATGTATGCATGCATGCATGAATGCATGCATGTATGTGTGTATGTATGTATGTATGTATGTAGTGGTTTCTTTGCTGTTTGGGTGCCTTCCACATTTTGCTGTTCCACTTAAGCTCACTTATTGTATTGTTATATTTACCGCTTGTATTTTTGTCATGTTACTGTGGACATTCGTATTAAATATATGTTTTCATTAACGCCTGATATTTTATAATTGGAAATATATTAAGCTTCAAATGATGTTTTAACATTTAGTTTGCTTTCATTACGAAATAACTAGCATCAGTATATTTGTCGACGATTTAAAAAAAAAAGAGAGAAAAGAAGAGGACGATAAACATATTGTGTTTATTTCCCATCCTATTAGCAAAATTATGCCAAGTTAGCTGGCCACATACCGGTTCGGGTACATTTCATCATGTTTCTTCCACAACGTTTCCTAAATCACATCCTTTATGTTTCCTATATAGAGTCGTAACAAAACGAAAAATGATCGCTGATTTTTTTTTTCCTTTTTCAAAATATTTTTTTTTCATATTTTTATATATTGTGGAACAATCTCTGCTTTCCCAGATTGTTTTTCTTAAACTGTTTGATTAATTCCCGTAGCCGAAATATTACCGATTATTCATGCCTGCTTCATGCATGATCGCTATGTGGTCGACTTTGAAATTCTTTGAAGTATCTTTTTTTCAAATATTTACAGACACAAACCAAAGTTTCATATCACCAAATTGTCAAACAAGATGACATGATGACGAGATAAATTATCTCGCCTTGTCGACATCCTACAGGAAAGAATTCGACTTGTCGAGATAAAACATCTCACCATTACAACACCTTATTTAAAGGAAGTCAACTTGTTAACAAAAATATCGACATACTATTGAAATAAGTCATGCCGAGATATATCATCTCATCATTTCGAAATCATTTATCTCGACAAGTCGAATTCCTTCAACATTATGTCCACTTGGCGAGATAAATTGATCTCGACAAGTCGAATTCCTTCAACATTATGTCGACTTGGCGAGCTAAATTGATCTCGACAAGTCGACGTCTTTCAATATTATGTTGTCATGGTGAGATTTAGCATGTGTTTTAGTTATGTTACCATGAGTTGTCAGTATATCTGCATCGACAGTAAGTTTGACTAAAAACGGGTCTGGAAATACTTTGTCATTTCTGGAAACCCGCCCGAAAAACCGGGATTTTGTACGTTTTTCACCCACTGCGTTACAGCACGTTGGGACATTTTTTAAAAGGCCTAAGCTTAATCCTATTCTTAATTCTATGCCACGTAGTGTTTCGAGTTTACAGCCTTTGAACAACTCTTTGAAACCCGCCACGTAGTAGTACAAACGTGACGTGTTTTATTTTGCAACCATAATGGTGAATCCAACGGCACGTGGTTTCTTTTACTTGTTAGCAGCGTAAATACTTGGCAAAAATGGCGGACTCAAGGCAGATCGTACTCGTCACTGGATGTTCCCACGGACTGGGCTGCGCAATAGCCAAGGCCTTCGGGGAGGACAAAGAGAAACGATACAAGGTGTGGGCTACTGTGAGAGCGATCCAAGAGAAAGATACGATGGAAGAGCTCGCCGGAGAATTACTCAACGACACCATCTTCATCAAGGAGTTAGACTTGACCAAGCCGTCGAGCATCGGTGAAGCAGTCAAGCAAATATTGGAGGAAGATGACCACGTGGATATTCTTGGTAAGTTGATCATGAAGGGCGGCAGTTTATACTCCATTAACTTTCCCGACTAAATCCGTTATAAGTTCACACAAGTTTGCATGTGGTGCTCCCATATGAAAGCGTACCATGAACAACCATGGAATCTTCAAATTACCATCGCTTAAGCGTATATGCTAGAAATCTGCTAGACTGGTCAGCTCATAAACTGTTATGAATGGGGATTCGACCAATCACAAAGTTCGTGGGGAGATCTGTGAAATTCACTTTGTGGTCAGAATTGTATACCGGTACTTTGAATTAACTGTTTAGATTTTATGGTTAGACGGGGAGTGCGTTTAGCATGATAGTAGGCCTACCGGTACTATTTCAAAAGCTTCTTTGGCGGAGTAACATCACCACCATCCAGTATTTCATGAATTCAATGGTCACCTTCAGTCACCACCTGAACTAAATCTACATTTACTAAATCTATATTTTGTTTTACTAGGGACTATTTTGCGAAGGTAAAATGTTGGGCCGAGCTTGTCTACACAATTATATCGATGTGGCATATGATGTCTTCCAGTGTTCTTTATATTAAAAGGATGATTCTGTTCAGTTTCTGATATGATATTGTATTTATAGGCTTATCCAAAATATAGCTTATTTCCCTTAATGGCGGAAATCTTGGGGGATATATTCTACCAACTTTTTTTGATAGAAATGTTGACAATTAATTCCACCAAACTGCAAAAAAGGGGCAATATAGAAGTACAGATTTTCCATAATTCTTCTCCACCGGAAGAAATTTCAGTTTGTGCTAATTCAGCGGTGAACTCGGGAGGAATACTAATAAAGAATAATAAACGAGAGTGCGCCCGCCCCATTACTTCCCTATGTTGTCCCCCATTTTTATTTGGCCAAAAACAGGTCTGGCGCCACCACTATTCTGACGCAGTACAGAAACTTTTCAGATCATCATTTGAAAAGTAATGTTACTCCATGCGCGGAAGTAAAGCCTTGCTCCTTGGACGCTTGTTTACTCATGAACAATGGTTTTAGGCCAGTGCGTCGAGACGCGTGGAAGTAAACGCCTTCCCTCTGGACGCGCGTGTACCCATGTCCAAAATGTAACAACTTTCTGCCCAAAATGCAACAACTATGAAAGTTCGTCCAAAATGCAACAACTTTCTGCCCAAAAGTTGTTACATTTTGGACCAAGTTGTTGCATTTTGGTCAGTTGTTACCAAATGGGTCGTAACACACCCCGCAGATCTCACTATTACGCACTTTTCCAGAGACCATATCGTTTAATTTTTCATGTTTTACATCCACCGATATTGATCTTCTAAAGATTCATTGTTATAATTAAAAGCTCTATGAGAGCCGTTTTCGTTTGGTAGGAGGGTCTACTTAAGCATGGAGCCATGAATATAACGGGTTAACATAACAACTGACGTGTCGCCTCTCATTACTATCTTAAACTTAACCTCATGCTTAACTGTTGCACCACAGTAAAATGATACTTTGAGTCTCAAAATATGACTTGTTTCACTGTTTTAACCATGCATTCCATAATTGCGTAAAACAACAATACTTCTACAACTAAGGTGTCCTTCGTAAAACTCATTAACTTAAGAGAATTTGAGCTGAGAAACACGTTTTTTCGGGTTTAAATCCGCGACAAATTATGTGCATAAACCGTTAACTTTCGTTAAACAGGGACGAAATAATTTAATAATTTACACAGCAAAACACAAGCATTTTAAAAAGAGCCAATGAGATAGGCCTACATGAATGTCTATGTATTTCTAAATAGTAATTTAAACTAGAATGAATTTTGCGTGGTGTGCTGTGGCTTTTTAGTATAAGATAAACCCTGGTGTTAGCCTACGAATATGAGATAATCCATCTAATGCTGCACATGTAGGCCTAGTTACACTATATGGACGGACCACTGTGGTTTCTTCAAGTGGCATTACTGGCATTACTTTAGTGAAGTAGTGAACATATCTGCCTTCTTTCATATACTTTCAAAGATATTTATTTCCGTACGTTGAACTGAAGTGGCAATAGCCGTTCTTAAATCTCAACACGGTTCACACATGGATCATCGCTCGACTTCTGCCTCCACCTATCAATTTATATCTTGTTGTATAAATGGGCTAGTAAAAGTGCCTCAGAATGGGTCGAAACACAAGATAGTCAGCTAGTATATGCAATTGTTTGGCACGAAACAGCTAATAGAGAGTAATGTTCTTCAATTAAGGACACACCAATGGTGGGTGTGTGTCAACTCCACTGTTACCACGGGATTAGGGTCGAAAATCCACTAAATGTCTGCTTTTCTAAAACATGTTTTACTATAGGGTTATAATGATTCCGGTGAGGGATAACTACACACTACCGGAACAAAATGTCGCCGACAATTACCGAACATTTACATAAAATGTAAAATTGTTGCATAAAATGATGCATGGCAGTAATTACCGATCTTTTATCGCAGACACAGGAACCACAGACGCACTCGCCTCGTCCGAAACACAGGTAGGTTGCATTGGCCCTGCGTATGTAACGAGCATATTAAAAGGTATACCTTAGCTAACAGAAACAAGCTAAGGTTAAACTGTTTTCTTATCATTTAATTAAAGTATACGTTAATTTATTAAAGATGCAACTATTAAACTTATACGCGATTTCTGTATTAACTCGATTCTTTTAATCAATAAAGTATATGACGTATTAAGTCGTATTATTTAGAAGTGACATTAACGTTTTGAAACACTAAAAACACTCACGGTCGGCAATTTTCTATGCTTTGCGTATATCTGTCTACCAACGGGTCTCCGCTACATTGGCAATTCTTTCCATATCTGCCTTCATTGCAGACACATTGTCCACAGACGAATCTTCCGTTACCAGCGGAACACTGCTCTGATCCTTCTAACTGAAAGGTGGGCAAATCAAAGACGTTACAGATCTCAAGGCAATGTATGTTGCTCCAGATGAATATAAACACAATTCCAATGCCATTATCCATGTGTACCCTTCGGGACACGGTATTTAAGATAATATTTAGTAATTTTCATCTCTCATGTTTTTATCAGATAGTTTTGTTTTTCAATGGTCTATTATTTTAATTAAGCGATCGAACAGGCACTGTTGCACAAAAGAAATTCCAAGTAACCAACGTAGAATAAGTCTTTTTCACAGGAGGTGGAAGCTTGTAACCTTTTACCATTTCTTAGATTTGGAGCGGGATATATGCGACATAAAATATCCACCAGTTCCAAGTTGGGTTTATAGTGCCTACAGACAGCATGGACTTCATCTCATCAAGAAATTGTGACATGAAAACATACTTAGTGTCTAATAGTGCTCGAGGAATCTGGGGTGGTTCCAGGGATTTCGTTTGTGGGGTGCCCTCGATTTGGTCATTATTTGAAATTGAAGGGCTTAGATGCAAATGGTGCTCTCAGTTTTTAGATTGGTTATATGCTTGGTAATTTTGCTTTAGTCAATGAAGTAGACTTCTCCCTACAAATGATATATCTTAACACACGAACGGACGATTCTATTTTGTTTTTCTTGTAAATATATTGCATATAAGCATTTTACTCTCGGATGTAGTCTTATCTTGTTCTCCACTGTCTAAAACAAAACATTGGTGTGGTTAGATTTAGGGTAAGAGGTTAGGGAGTATATGAGGAATTAATGTTTTAAATCAGTGTACAAGTCAATTGTCATTTGCAAGTCAATATATATATATATATATATATATATATATATATATATTTGTGCTGCGTCTTTTCAGCGCGTCAAAATCATTAGAGTGACTTACCACAACTTTTTCACAGTCACAGTCGCACAAGACTTCCAGCTCCACCGTCAGAGCTTCATCCAATCCAGTTGGGTAAATTGTAAAACTAAGACAAAGTACAAAACTGGAGGTGGATGCATGCTTCCCTATTGAGTTATTCTCAATTTTACGAAAACCACAAAATAACTTTGACCTCTGGTAAGGTTAAAAGAAATCTAACTATGACCTTTGACTTT
>JAODFY010144312.1:0-11144 GCA_027580055.1 Paracaudina chilensis | reverse complement strand
CTTACCCGTTCACACCCGTGACATTTAAATTAATGGACTACACAGACGAATTTACATACCGGTAATTTAGAACAGTGAGACATATCGACATTAAAGGAAAAGTCCATTGGAAAGTGGGTAAAAGGGATATAAAATAGTTATATTGCAATATCATGTTTGGTTGTTGAGATGTCGATATTTGAAATCACTTTTTTTTTATTAAGCATCTGGCCACGTGTGTGATGTCATCACTTCACTTTTATATTTTCCATTTTTTTTATAACAATAATTTAAATTGGTATTTTAAAGTTTGTAATATATTTGGAAATGTATTGTACAGCAGTTAATGCTCGAAGATAATATTTCTATTGATAATATATATTTGATGTAAAAAATGCTGCACAGTTTCTTAATCTTTACATTAAAAATGTCGACTGATTTCAAACGCTCCTACCTCAGCAACCAGACATGCTATTACAATAGGACTTTCAAATGTCGATTTGTGTTAGTAGTTTTGTGTCCTCTGTCTCATCCCAAGGTCTCATTAATATTTCACCGCCGGGCAATTCTTTTAATTGTATCATAATTCCTTACAAAAAAAGTTCTATAGAATTCTATACAATTCTGTAGAACTCGTATAGAAATTCTATAGATTTTATTTATAATTCTATAGAATATTTATGTATTAAGGCTCTGAGGCGAACGTTGATAACCGTTGGTAGAAGTTCTCAACCAGTAATCTCTACCCACCACCTTGTAGCTGACAAATGGCCCGTAAATGGCATTAACAATTTCCATACCATTGACCATCTAAAATTTAGCTACGTGCATGAAGGCAAATTTAGAGCATTGATGTTCCGTGGCCAAATCATCGTTTAAATGCGCAATGTGTTTTATTAAGTTCTCAACCAGCACTCCCTACCCATCACGTTGTAGCTGACAAATGGCCCGCCAGCGGCATTAACAATTTTCCATTCCATAACCATCTAGATACGTGAAAGTCAAATTTAGTAATGTTGTTCCGCGGCCAAATCATCGTTTAATTAAATGCACAATGTGTTTTATTGTTTATATAAAATATAAGTTTGTACTTTTATTTATGTTCTTTCAGATGCAATCAAAATCAAAGTCACTAGAATTGAGAAAACGGAATACCCGCCACATAATTTTATTTTCCAGAGGGGGTACACTTTGGGGAAAATAGAAAATCATTGGGGTGCGCCACCTTCAGTGTACTCATTATACTAGTAGCTAGTTGTTGTATAGCTTGCCTAGGCTGTAGAATCTCATAGTGTTGTTATTGTTACTGCGTGTTAGGCTATAGTTAATCAAACTAGTTGATGTCAAAATTACCTATCTATGAGATTTCCTTTTCTTCCGTGATTATAAGCCCTTCTGGTTCTCTTGTTTCAATCTGGGCAACGTCCAGGATGAATGGGCAATGTCCAGGAATTAACGTTTTTTTTTTATAGGGAATTCGAGTCCAATTAAACTTTAGATACAATCATTCCTATACAAACAAACTAGGCACATGTACTGATATAAGTCTCAGTCGCGCGCTCATTATGTCAACACTATAACTATACATTAAACGTTGTCATGGTAACAAGATCGCCTGATTGGAAATTATTGGCAAATATCGGCGGGAAAATAACAGGCAGCCAGCCGTGGGCACTAAAAGTCTTAACAAAATGATGTGGGCATTTTTAGTACATGCAAGCAGTCACTCATGCCAGATCAAGTCTATACACCATATGTTTTCCTTTTTGTCCCCCCCCCTTTTTTTTTGGGGGGGGGGAGTATGATTTTTGTGATATTGCTGAATTTCATATCTCTCCACATTGTATATTATATCAGGAAAAGGTAAGTTGATTTGGACTACGGTTTGGTCAGTATTGGCAAAATAATTTTAAAAAATAGAGTAAAAGATGCCGACTATCTCAATAAATAGTGTTATAATTATGTATGTACATTTTCAATGTTAGTAATCTTTAAAAACACATATAGGAACTGAGTATACTATTGACTTTATAAACCTTATATCACATTATAATACATTTAGCATTAACATAAGGTTAGCATTTTAACCTTAAAGGGGAATTCCAGCTTATATATCAGTTATATAAAAAAAAAAATTGTCAAATTTGTCAAAAAATAGTGTTGTAATGATGCATGTATGTATATTTTTAATGTACTTTATCTTGTAAAACAAGTACCGGTATAAGAGCAGTATATACGTTTGACTTGATAGACTTTATAACACATAGCACATAAACTGTTACAAAACAGTTTAAATTTTCAGCCTAAAAGGTGTATTCCATCTTGTTATCGAATATGCATTTAAAAAAAATTGAACTTTTTGTCAAAAAAACTTTTGTTTATTTGATGTATTTGTAATTATATCAACAAAAATACTACCAGATATTCTTTACTTTGAATCAATTTGCCTTGTTTTGGAGCGATAACTGCGACGTTTCTTTTTTCTTGACGTCATGTCTAAGTAATCTGAACTTAATCATAGCAACGAGCTCATCAATGCTTATTAACTTATAATATATAATCATTAAATCTAGCGTTATATATCCTTTCTCGGAAAAAATATTTAAAAATAAAAAGCGAGTTAAAGCGAGACCTATATAGTGGGCGAAATTTTATTGCCAATTGTTGAACAACCCTGAGGGTGAATTTGCGGGCGCGACCATTTTATATGGACGCAAATTGTTTATGGAGGGTCACCGCCGAAGGTAAACAGATCATGGGGAAAATGTCATCAACATACTTAGTGAAATGTTGTTAAAGGTGGGGTTGTTCATGTAGCGAATTCAACTGAGTTTCCGGTGACACCGAGAACTCACAGATTCCTAATTTAATGAACATGTTAGTAAACTTTCTCATTGAGGTGTTTATATCTGCATTTGAAGTTACTACAACAGAGATGTGTTTTCATTCATAGTTTCAGAAGTGTTCAACTGAGCCAATTGAATATCTGACTTTTTGGTACGGTATAGATTTTGCTACTTGCAACCCCACCTTTTAACTTGATCAGAGAAAGATTTGCTCCCAAGACTAATCTTCACAATTAATGCTACTTTGTTAAGACTGCGTGTGGGCTATGCCTTCCTATGTATAAAATGGAAATCATTTTATTAATCGAACAGCGGTATCGTTTTTTTAATTTAATTAGGAAAGATTGGATCCCCAAACTTCCTTCCCTGTTACTACATGTAAGCTACGCGAACTGTGGAGCGTTATACTAGCTAGATTAGACACGCGAAGATGCGATAGAGTTCCTCGATCGCGCGTATTAACATTCCAGCGATGGCGTATATATTATATATGATCATCGTTTTTATTACATTAAATCGCTGTAGATATAATTTATTTTTTAATTGCATTAAATCGATGTAGATCATTTATTATTATTTTTTTTGCATTAAATCGATGTAGAAAATATATCTTGCATCAGTTAATTAAAGTCATTCATGGCGTAGCGGGAATTCCCCAGTCAGTGTTTCAGTCATTTAATTGTTCGTCCGCCATTTTAGGCAATTATTTTAAACTATTCAGGCATTGAAATTTGCTTCATTTGGCCTTCTTTTGGCCAAAATACCATAGATTATTTTGACCAATGATGTTACTGTGATGTATCTGATGTTGCTGACGTTAGTGCACGTTACTGGAAGAAATATGTTAAAGATGCAACAGGTAATATTATGTGGAATTATTTTTTGTCCCTGGCGACGTCATTACTGACGGCGCTTAGCCTCCCCGTGACGTCATCGTCGGCCTTAAACTACTAGGTTTTGTGCCTCCTTTAAGGGGGCTATATCGCGAAGAAGATTTTGCCAGTCTGGCAAAACTCACAGATTTTCAAAACTCTGAATTGTATTGAAAATACTGGACTGCGGCGCAATGGGGGGCAACTTAATTGTTTTGTACGGTAAGAACAAAACGGTGAGGGGTTGTCCTCCCTACCCATTTTTATAAATTATTTAGATACAAAATGGTGCTCTCATATACATTTTTGTAATGAAATTTAACCTCCACTTTTGGTTTGAACAATGATTAAACAATTTGGGGGCAAAATTCGCCTCCCCAACCAACCAAGCCCCCCCCCCCCATTAAAGCCGCAACTGACCATATGCATAGGGTGTGATTACTGGTTGTAGAATTGAACAAATGGGGTTTATAAAGCTTACTTAGGTGATTAAGAACCTTTAATGGACTAGTTGTGATTTCACAAAAAATAAATATATTATGGCCGAGATAGATTCTCCCCAGCCACCAACCCCGCCCCTCGCAGACGGGATTGATTAGACACATCGTAGTGGAACTTAAGCAGACTATTCTGTATATTCCATTTTTTTTTTCTGTTAACGCAATAAGCAGGGTTTGAGCCATTATAATTACCCTTGTTAGTCATGATTAAAAGACTCCCTGGATCTTTCACGTCGTAAATCGCCCTATTTGGGAAAACATTAGGCCACATATAGTTGTATGAGAGTTGCATTTTGTCGCCCAACTGTTTCGCGGAACTAGACCTTCAGTGTAGGTATCGCCTACCTTCATCTCCATCCTTTTTTTAATAATATCGGTAAGTTTCGTTTCAAATTATGCATTATTCATGCATTGTCATACTATAATATATGCATTATGATGTGGTATAATGATGACAAAATCGTTAAAAAAAAATAAACCCCGATTATTGCTTTAATATCCACATGGTGCAATGCAAAGCAATTTTACTCTGTTATTTTATTCTATATTTCTCGACTGTGATATTTTGACGATATACAACTGATACGCCAAAATTCCCAGACCAATTAAGGTACTTCAATCTAATGAGATCCGCACCTGCGTTTCCTCTTCAAAGGCACGATGGTGTAACAATATTGATATATTTCCTGGATATAATGGTAGATTATTATTAGTGACGTCATGCCTTAATTGATTGTCTTTATTAGGCTTATTATATTTGCGACAACTCTCTTTATTTCTTAGGAGGAACATGATCGAGTCTATATAGTACTGGTCTATTTCCAGTTCAGTTATGTACGTGTAATAGTCCAGTACTGATCAAGTCTGAATCTAGAACTGGTTTAGTCCGACTTCAGTTCTGGTCTGGTACGAGTCAAGTACTGGTCGAGTCCGAATCTAGTTTTGGCCTACTAGTCGAGTGTGAATTAGCTAGTACTGGTCGACTCCCAGTTCAGTATACCTGTCGAGTCCGAATCTAGTACTGATCGAGTCCCAGTTCAGTTCTGGTCAGGTACTAGACGGGTCCGAACCTAGTATTGGTCGAATCTGGGTTATATAGTCCGACATCAGTTCTGGTCTGGTACGAGTCCAGTATACTTGTCGAGTCCGAATCTAGCACTGATGTAGTTCGAGTTCATTTCTGGTCAGATAGGAGTCCAGTACTGGTCGTGTCCGAATCTAATACTGGTCTAGTCCGAGTTCAGTTCGGGTCAGGTAATATTCCATTAATGACCGAGCCCGAATCTAGCACTGGTCGAGTCCCAGTTCAGATCTGGCTAGGTACTAGTCCAGAATTGGTCGAGTGTGAATCTATTATCTAGTACTGGTCTAGCCCGAGTTCAGGTCTGGTCAGGTATGAGTCCAGCACCTGTCGAGTCCCAGTCTCGTACTGGTCTAGTCCAGTATTAGTGATTGATTCCGAGTCCTTTACAATTGAGTCCTTTACAGGTTGAGTCCGAATCAACTACTAATGGAGTCAATATCAGAATCTAGTATCAGAATCTAGTACCATGAGTAGTATATCACATATGTTAGGACATCCACCCATTCAATTCGGGTTCAAGTCCAGACGAAATCTGTTCAAGTCGAGTCCAGTACTGGTCGAATACGAATCCAGTGCCAATCGACTTTAACATCCCCAACCATTCACATGCAATCACAGGTGCTGTCTGCAGTCTGCACACCTGCCATTTTGTTCTCATGTGTTATTATAATTATTATTACCCCAGCATATAACGTTGCGTATATCGTGAACCGATGTTTGCTTGACACACACCTTTGGAAATATTTAATTATGCACCGAGTACAAAATCCTCTATCGTTACTTGGTTTTGTTTTCGCATGTCAACGCAATTTCTGATATGTGTACTTTTACACTGTAAATGTACAGAATGTTATGCATTAATTAATGAACACATATCTACATTTATTGCAGTACAGTGTTCATACACAATTAAACATTTTGGGTCTAAACGTAAATTAAAGATCAGAGTTTGAGACATTTTTTAAACGAAATTCTGAAAAAAAAACGTATATCGTGACCCGAGGTTTGCTTGACACACACCTTTGAAAATATAGGGTTACCTCTAATTATACACCGAGTAGAAGCCTACGTATAGGTTACCAAGTCCTTCTCAGGAGGCTTTTAAGGAATTTTCATGTCCCGGAGATTTTTACACCGGTACAATACTAACGTCATTAATTAAGAAATTAGGTACTCCGCGGTTTCGGTCATATAATAACATTAATACGAGTAAATGTCCGTCAGCAATTATGATAAAGGTACAAACCGACATACTCGGCAAACCGACATACCCAGCAAACTGATACACTCGGAAACCGACACACCCGGCAAACAGTCACACCCGGCAAACTGATACACTCGTCAAACCGACATACTCGGCAAACCGACACACCCAGCAAATTGATACACTCGGCAAACCGACACACCCAGCAAATCGACACACCCGGTAAACTGATGTACTCGGCAAACACACCCGTGAAACCGACACACCCGGCAAATCGACACACCTGGCAAACTGATACACTTGCAAACCGACCCACTCGGCAAACCGACACACCCAGCAAATTGATACACTCGGCAAACCGACACACCCGGCAAACCGACACACCCGGCAAGCCGACACACTCGTCAAACCAACATACTTGGCAAATCAACACACCCGGCAAATCGACACACCCGGCAAACCGACACACCCGGCAAACCGACACACTCGTCAAACCAACATACTCGGCAAATCGACACACCCGGTAAACTGATACACTTGCAAACCGACACACTCGGCAAACCGACACACTCGGCAAGCATACACACTATATGCTCGGTGTTCTATGCAGTAGTCCTAGACCTGCGTCCTGAAATCTACCAGAAATCGTGTGGTGTATATACTTGCGGGACGCGCGAGAGAAAATACGCATCTGGGATATTTTTGCTGTATTTGTTCTCCCTGCCGAACCTTACCGCGATCATGTCCGTTGTACAACTGACAATTGCTTGGGTAGCTGCTGTATGCGTATGTGGGGTGGGTCGCCGAAATGTTTGGCCCTGAAAAAGTAAGACCTATCTGCCCATTTTGTATGTGATATATACATATACGAAAAGTTATCTCTCAGTGCCTCCTTTTCGAAAAGACAGGGGACCGGCCCCAGTGCCTCCCTACAACACGTATATTATGTTACCCCCAGCGTCAAACGTGTGGGGCGTGCCCCGCCCCCACCAGGGTCGGCGCCCATGGTGTACATAGTATTATGATGAAAGTTAAATATAGTCATCACATTGATCGGATTCGCTTCAATGCATTAGGCCATACAGCCACGGAAAATGTGCTAGAAATAAGAAAAACTCCAGTAGAGATTTTGGATTGGAGTGCATAGGCTATATAAACAAACGTTTCAAAGATTTTTAGCGGCAATTTTTTTTTAATTGAGGGGGTACATTCTCTAATTCCCCAAGGTTCCTACACCCTGTTATTATATAAGACATTACACTGGTCCCTTTGCGCATTCAAGTAGATACGTACTAGAAGTAGTACTGTTAGCAGTAGAATTAGTATAACTACTACTAATATTAATAGTATTATTAGTATTCGCATTAGTCTACTAATATTAATAGTATTATTAGTATTCGCATTAGTAGCAGTATGACAATAGTTCTGATAGTAGTAGTAGTAGTAGTAGTATAGCAGCAGCAAGAGTAGTAGTAGTGTTGCTGTAGTAGTAATGGTATTAGTAGTATTAGTGTAATAGTAGTAGTGGTAGTAGTAGTAGAAGTATAGTAGTAAGTAGTAAGTAGTAAGTAGTAAGTAGTAGTAGTAGTAGTAGTAGTAGTAGTAGTATGATGTATAATAAGTAGTAGTGGGTAGAACTCGTAGTTGTAACAGAAGTCGTCGGTGTAGCAATTGTAGCAGCAGTGGTATACTAACAGTATTGGTTGTAACAAGGCAAATCACGTTTATCTGTTTGTAATGGGCCATTGTAAACAAAAATACAATAATTCGTTTTATTTATTTCACTTTGTGATATTTATCATATTTATTAAATTTATTAAAATGTACTTAAATGTACGAAAAGGCCTAAACAGATCTTATTTTTTGGTGACATACCAGTTTTTAAATGAAAAGAACTTAAAAAGTCGAAATTTAAAATGCCGCCTCTCATTTAACTTATCTGAGTGGTTCGGGATTATCCCTCACGCAACATGCACTTAGCTCTAACTACTTGCACTTGAGCTGTAATCATCCAAATTGGAAAACCCTTTCACAGACAATTTCACTCGACGTTATTAATCGCTTTCGGGATAAAAGGGTGAATCCATACATACTTGAAGCATGGGCTACTTCACTGAGGCCTAATTCTTGGACCGAATTCTTCAAACCCGAGTTAACATTGGGTTTGGGAAGAGATGCTCATCAAAATATTTCCAAAAACAGAAAAGGGCGAAAGAGAGAGATGAATACTTGATAAACACGATCAGTTAATGTTGTGATATTGTTGGTGATCGTAGTGTGATATTTGAATTATTCTTAGTCCATATGTATAGTCACGTCACGTAAATCTATCATGACTTTTCTCATTTTTAATATCGTAACATTCGCGGACACTGTTAATTTAAGCTTAAAGACTAATTATGCATAAACGTGTTTTTTTTTTTTTTTTGGTTATAGAAACAGATGATAGAAAATCAACTAGAAGACGAATTAATATTCTAATATAAATTCTGATAGTACCTTTAATAATGTGTTTATCATCTACTTCGTTAAATATTGCTCTTCGACTTAATCGTAATCACCGTAATCACGGTGATGAGTATATCATGAGATATGCAGCATTGCCCCTTTAAGTGTCTAAAGGGAACGAACGCAGAACTGGAAATTAATGAACGAAATTAAGACAATGTCACGCATCTAATTCGTTAAATATTGCTCCCCCGAATTGAGATGAGTATGTCATCACATGGGCATAATGGGCAGCATTGCCCCTTTAAGTTTCTAAAGGGAACGAACTCGGAACTGGAAATTAATGAACGAAATTAAGACAATGTCACGCATCTCATTCGTTAAATATTGCTCCCCCGAATTGTGATGGGTATGTCATCACATAGGCATGATGGGCAGTATTGCCACTTTAAGTGTCTAAAGGGAACGAACACAGAACTGGAAAGTAATGAACGAAATTAAGACAATGTCACGCATCTTATTCGTTAAATATTGTATTGCTTCTCGACATTTATTGCAGTACAGTGTTCTTTAATACACAATTAAACATTTTGGGTCTAAACGTAAATTAAAGATTAGAGTTTGAGACATTTTTAAACGAAATTCTGAAAGAAAAAAAAAGAAAAATGTCATAACCATATTTGTAAGTTGTCGGTAGCTACATATTTCTCACACGATGGACGGGGACATGGTGTTTGATGACCTCCAAATAATAATAAGAAGAAAAAGAATAAGTGAAATTAATTAACATAAGTGAAACTAATTATCGGTGCAATACACTGCACAAAAATGAAATGATTCGAAACCACTCAGTGCACCAAATCGTTTGGCTCCTTGGTGATTCGCCCCTGAAAGCCGTCATGGACCTGGGCGAATTACTGTACCCCTGGCCTGATGCGCAGAAATTCCCTGAAAAGCTATTTTCCACTACCCCAAAATTTAAAATAAATTTGAAATGACCACTACATATAGTCGTTGTTTCATAGGACCGTCAGAGCAATGTAGAAACACTATTGGCACCCCTCACAATAATAGCTAACACAATGCAAATCCATGACTATACATGATCTTGTTGATTTGAGCTTGGAAGTGGAATTTTAGGACAGTGCGCCATATCCCTAGCAGCTGATGGGTATACGGGGATATCCTGTTTATGCAGCGAATTACTAAAAGCTAATTCCTACGTTCGCAGTATTGTTTCCATCATGTGACCCCTGGGGACAATGAGAGAATGTCCCTGTTCCCCTGGGGACAATGAGAGTATGTTCCTGTAGCCTCAGACATAGGGAGTATCAACAATACTCTCACCACCACCGTCGTTTGTGGTGAAGTCAGGGAAATTTGGGTTTTCTTTGCCCACGAAATGACACTGAGTTGTTATGACTGACTTGACACTGTGCATAATGCAATGAAATGTACTGTTGAAGCCCAATTCAAGTATAGTTTTAATTAACAGTACTAACAAATTATTCGCATACGGTATACGTGGAACATCATATCAGTGGTTTCAAAGTTATCTAAAAAATCGTCCTCAATACGTACAATTTGGAAATAGTACCTCTAGAATTACTTACAGCAATATAGGTGTGCCACAAGGCTCTATATTAGGGCCACTGCTCTTTATCCTATATGTCAATGACATATCAAACTGTTCTAGGAAATCTAACTTCATTCTTTTTGCAGATGATACTACTGTTTTTTATCAAAATAAAAGCTTGACTGATACTCTGAATGACGTAACTAGTGAATTCAGACATATATCAAATTGGCTTAGAATAAATAGATTATCCTTAAATGTACTGAAAACAAAGCTGATGATATTTAATAATAGCATTCATGACACTAGTGGCATATCGATTGTACTAGATGGGCAGCAGATAGATGCATCACCTTATACTACTTTTTTAGGAATAACAATTGACGATAAATTGAATTGGGCTAAGCATGTTAATAACATAAGTGCCAAAATTTCGAAAACAAACGGTATCATAAATCGGATGAAAAATATATTACCAAAGAGTGCACTCCTGACTCTGTATAACGCACTTGTGCTTCCTTACCTGAACTATAGCCTTCTTTTGTGGGGACGTACAAATAAAACGATTCTTAATAGCCTGTTCATATTACAAAAACGTGTAATACGCAATATCTGTAATACACATTACACTTGTG
>JAODFY010144201.1:0-11145 GCA_027580055.1 Paracaudina chilensis | reverse complement strand
TTCCCCCCCCCCCCCCACCTCCCCCATTTGTAATTTTTCTTTCATCGCAACCCCAAGTATTTATGATTAGTGACTCCATCAACAACAACAGGGCTAACATCACCGTTTGATTTTCGGGGTTTACCATATTTCAAGCAGATTGCACAGATGGATGAATGACATGATATAGGATGGCGAAGAACCAGCAGAAGAACGATATATGAACATCAGTAATTTAAAATCGCAGGAGCCTGTGTAATTCTCTCTGTAGAGTCTATGCGACATGTTCTCCAGGCCTAGAACAGGTGACATTGCATGCAGCAATGTTAGGAAAGCGTGCAATATGATTGATATATTTCTGGCAGGCCGTAAAAAAGGGGAATTTTTGGGGAAATAATCGTAGAAAAATTCATATACTATTCATGTACTTTTTTGTCTATTTTTAATTTTTTTTCAGGTGACCAGTAACGTGGTCGACACCGTAAATAACGTTTTAGACCTTGAACACAATGCGTATGAAGACAGCCGCCCAAAGAATGCCCCCGGTAGAATTCTTCACTCACTCGAGGGCCAGCTGACCAACCTCCACAGAGGGCAGCAAATGATAAATTTCACCAATTTCAGGGAGTTCGTCGGGGCTGCGGCTTACAGCCTGAATCAGTCAGATTTGGATGATTCTCTCACCTTCGGTGTTTTATTCCCACCGGGTAGACAAGACATTGAGGAGAGTCTTGATGAAAGTGAAATGGTTATTTACCGCGGCATGAAAGGCTCCGAGAGAAGAGACGTTAAGGCTGTCATAACGCTGCCGCCCTGCACTCTACTCGGTGGAGAGAGATTTGGTAATATAACAACTTGTGTGTTGTGCAACATTGTCAGATCAACAGTCCCTGACAACCAGAATTTTGCAAAGTGTCTCAGGATGCAATCGGGCAAAAGACATAAGAGAAATTCAGATTGACATGACAACAATTGCATGATGTGTATGTGTCTGTACGTGTGTGCGACACTGCTTGATTTTAAAAGAGGTCAAAGGTCAGTTGAGGTCAACATGTTTCAAATGATTTAAACCTTGTAAACCGGTTAATAACAAACTTGGTGCATTTGAGAATATCGAGAGGTAAAATCCAGAATTCTTGTCTTCAGTGTGGGAATGTTGGATGTCTCATAATTGTATGTAAGTTCCCCATAAGTGAGAATGTTGAACCTACAATATATCCCCCTGATGTTGAAGGGAGTTATTTGACACCATCACATTTCTCAATATCCTCAGTTTCAGGAAGCAATTAACCTGTATGAATATGAGAGTGTGTGTGTGACAGAGCTTGGACCAAATGTGGACGAAATGAGAATGAATCGCACACTTGGTAGTGATTGCCCATAGTGAGTAGATGAACCTGTATGTTCATGACTATGTGTGTGTATGTCACAGAGCTTATAATCAAGCCATTTGTGTGGGAGAAACAAGGATGAATCTCATACTTAGTAGTGATTGCCAATAGTGAGTAGATGAACCTGTATGATCATGACAGTGTCTGTGTGTATGTCTCAGAGCTTGTAGTCATGCCATCTGTGGGGATGAAATGAGGACGAATCTCACACTTGGTAGTGATTGCCCATAGTGAGTACATGAACCTGTATGTTCATGACTGTGTGTGTATGTGACAGAGCTTGTAATCAGGCCATCTATGTGGGAGATCCTAGGATGAATCTCATACTTTGTAGGGATTACCCATAGTGAATAGATGAACCTGTATGATCATGACTTTATATGTCACAGAGCGTGTAATCAGGCCAACATAATGAGGAGACGAACCTTATTTACAAGAAGCCAAATGTCATTTGAGGGTAACAGTAGTCAAAGACATGAAAACCATTGTAATCAAGGATTAGAATAACCCATATTTTACAAGAGGTCAAAGGTTATTTGAGTCCAAAAACTTTGTAATCAGGAGGATGTAGGGAAGGAAACATGAATGGTTGTCATGCCTGTGTATTTTGCTCACGTTGAGTAGATGCACCAATATTTATTTTGCAAGAGGCAAAGGTTTTGTTGAGGTAGACCAGGGACAAATAATCAACATTGATTTTTCTTCACCTGAGCCACAGTCATGATGATGATGGGTGCTTCTCTGTGGCCAGCGAGATTCTCCAAATAAATAATATGACCTGCTAAATAAATTAACCTAGGTCCTAAGTCATTAATTTCCATAAACTTCAAATGGTGCAAACTTTTGTACATTTACAGAGAACATCAGCACAGTGCCCTTAACATTTATCGTACATCGAACCAGCCATTTGTTCATCAGCAGCACTCATACCCATGGTAGCCCCACCCTGGGGATTGGCACCATGCCCCAGGGGATCATCACCACACCCCTTGGGGTCAGCATCCCACCCCAGGAGGTCAACAGTCTCATCATCTCTGCTACAGTCGAAGGAAAAACGATCACAAACCTAGATGAGCCTGTAGTGTCAAAGTTCCATCTCTTACCGGTGAGTACAAATAACCATCCTGAGGGCAGTATTCATGAAACCAAAACAAAAATAATACATTTGCCCGGCGTATCTATCTATCTTTGGGTGATATTCTCCAAAATTTTGGGAGTAAATTTGCACACGGTGTTAGTCATCGTAGCAATATTGTAGAGTGGAACTGGTATCTATGGACACTTTGAACACTCGGACGCTTAGCAGACGACACAGATTACGGTTGACATCAAATACGTGTCTCTACGGCAGTCACTGATTGACATTTTGATTGGTCCATTATGTGAGTTGGGAATGCCATTGGTTACAGGGAATACATATAGTATGTATCTTTACAAACTGCATAAGGCTTTGAGAATAGCAATTTAATAAAGTGGCATGTGTATGCACTTTGTATCTTGGTTTGCTTATGCCAGTTCTTAAGCACATTGAATACTGCCCATGTTCTATTTCGGGAATTTTTGGATAGGGTATGCAAGGACTAAATTAAATAAAAAAAGATAATTATAACTTAAAACATTTTTTGCAAATTTATACTATTTTTAATATTTATATTATTTGTGTTTGTAAATTTGTTATTACCTCAATGAAATTTTTTATATTACTGGTAGAATTTTTTTTTATAGAACTGGTTCAATTTATCGACAGAATGGTTTAATTTATTGACAGAACTGGTTACATTTATTGACAGAACTGATTAAATTTATTGTATAACTAAAAAAAAATATATATACTATTTTTTCATATTTATACTATTTGTGTTTGTAAATTTGTTATTAACTCAATGAAAAAGGAAGCAAATTTACTTGTGTAAACGTGGTATACCATCCTCGGCTTAAGTTTAATGACAGAACTGGTTGAATTTATTGACAGAATTTGTTAATTATATTGACAGAACTGGTTAAATTGATTGACAGAACTGGTTAAATTTATTGAAAGAACTGGTTAAATTTATTGGTAGAACTGATTCAATTTACTGATAGAACTGGTTCAATTTACTGATAGAACTGGTTAAATTTATTGACAGAACTGGTTAAATTTATTGACAGAACTGATTAAATTTATTGTATAACTAAAAAAAAATATTATTTTTTCATATTTATAATATTTGTATTTGTAAATTTGTTATTACCTCGAATTTACTTGTGTAAATGTGGTATAACATCCTCGGCTTAAGTTTATTGACAGAACTGGTTGAATTTATCGACAGAACTGGTTAAATATTTTGACAGAAATGGTTAAATTGATTGACAGAACTGTTTAAATTTATTGACAGAAGTAGTTAAATTTATTGACAGAACTGGTTAAATATATTGACAGAACTCCTTAAATTTATTGACAGAACTGTTTAAATTTATTGACAGAAATGTTTAAATTTATTGACAGAACTAGTTAAATTTATTGACAGAACTGCTTCAATTTATTGACAGAACAGATTAAATTTATTGACAGAACTGTTTAAATTTATTGACAGGACTGGTTAAATTTATTGACAGGACTGGTTACATTTATTGAAAGAACTGGTTAAATTTATTTACAGAACTGGTTACATTTATTGAAAGAACTGGTTAAATTTATTGACAGAACTGGTTAAATTTATTGGTAGAACTGGTTCAATTTATTGACAGAAAGGTTTAAAAAGTATTTACAGAACTATTTAAAGTTTTTGTTAGAACTGTTTAAAGTTTTTGTTAGAACTGTTTAAAGTTTTTGTTAGAACTGTTTAAAGTTTTTGTTAGAACTGTTTAATGTTATCAACAGAACTGTTTAAATTCATTGACAGAACTGTTTTTTTTATTCCTTGCAGAAGGCTGCAAGCAATCATGTTATTTGTGTGTTATGTGTGTGTTTGTGTGTGTGTGTGATGCCAAGCTTGTAACCACGTTATCTCAGCAAGCACCCATTTATACACGGTGTGAAGATTACTCGTCCTGCCCGAGGACACAAATGAGATGATCTGACCTGGATATCATCATTTACCATTTAATTGCAAGATTGCATCATAATGACTTGTCCATGCTCTTGGTGGTGCTATTTAAATCTGCCACCACTGTGCCACCAATTTGAATCATCCACTTGCATGCTGTTAGGGTCTATACCCTGATGGCATTCCATGGTCCGACTGCCATTGGCTGGTGGCATGGTGTTTGCCGTCAGTTGGATTTCGGTGGCAGGCCATCATTGGGCCTTCAGACCAATTGGGGTCCAGCGGCGGGCCAATGCCGATGGCGGTCTGCCAGCGAACAAATGGACAAATCTCTGATAATGCCACCGGTGGGTGCCACCGGTGGGTGCCACCATTGGTCCACCATCGGTGGTCAATCTCAGCTTCCTATCAGGGTAGCTGTTGCAGACTTTATTTACTGAGTACATGCAAATATCTCATATAACGTTACATTTGTATTTAAATTATGCTCCATTAAGGTGGAGGGCATTAAGAGGGACAGTAACAGACGGTGTGTTTTCTGGAACTTTTCACTGGCGGGTGGTTCCGGAGACTGGTCTTCAGAAGGCTGTGAGCTTGTCCGTAGACCCTTGAAGGACGATTTGGTGGAATGCCACTGCAATCATTTAACTAACTTTGCAATACTTTTGGTGAGTTTGATACAATAAAGAGATACAGTGTGATGGGTTTTTTGGGGGCGGGCGGGGGAAAAATAGGGGGGGTCATGGTAGTTTGATAAATATAGTTATCAATGGATATCATATTTCAGTTTGGCCAATAACTATTTAGATTAAGAAAAAACACAGCCCATGCTTGTGAGTTTTAAATATATTAATTATACAGTCTTATTATGGTCAAACATATTAGCATGTTAGGTTTGTTTTTTTCCTAACAATAAAGCTTGTGGAGATATGAACACATCTCACTTTGTTGGAAGCCCCCTAAAAGAGTCACGAAACCTAAAAATAAATGTATGTGAAAAACACAGTGGGAAATGCGTTGACATTTCTGGAAAGGGGTGAAAAATTTACAAAATCTGTCTTTTCGGGCAGGTTTTCAGAAAAGACAACCATTGGTCCAACTCCCATAAAAGCTATAAAATGTTAAAAGTTTATTCCTAAAAAAATAAAGCCGATTGCACAACAACTATGTCACAAGTGACACACACACATTAAAATAAAATGCACTTAATTGCAAGGGTTAATAGTTTAAATTTACCCAACGGTTGCAAAGCTAATATTTTTGTTCACAAACTAGGATGATCTGCATCACACTGTAACAATAGAGCATCTGTTGTGTGCACAGCTGCCAAAAATTATTTAACAAATCAATGAAAAAAATTCAATCTTGTTCATCCTTGATACACCTAAGTGGTGTAAACCTCCCCACCTTCCCCCTCCCCGACATTTAATTTTTACATTTTCGGAATGCTCTTTTCTTGCAGGATATTCAAGGAGACATTGACAAAGCTGTCTTGGATATTCTTAGCATCATTGGTTGCACTGTGTCAATCATTGCATTACTCATCGCCATAGTGACCAATTTGGCAGTCAAGTAAGTATAATTAATAGATAATAGTTAAATAAGTGGAAAATTTCACTCAGCAGTTAAAGTCTGATTAACACAGTATATATGGTTATTGAGATATTGATTGTTTTAAAATCAGCATCCAAATATCTTGTTCCATTTTCAAGATAACAATATTTTAAATGTACACTTTCAGGGATACCGAAGCATCCATATTTATAAATGACTTGTAGTAAGTTCATTATGACATCACAGTGCCACTATTAAGAGTAATATCACTTTGTAATTTTTTTAAAATTTTATTATCCAATTTACAATGGCAAAATAAAATATTTGAATAATTTTGACATTTGTTTGTGAAAGATCACCACATGATAGAAATAATCAGGGTTAATCACACTGGCATGTCTATGAGTGTGACACCTTGATCGTAATTGGGCTAACTCAATAGGGGAAAGGTGGATGTAACTCATATTTGGTACATATGTCAGCCATATTGAGTAGATGAACCCTTTTGATTTTATAAGAGGTCAAAGGTCATTTGACGTCAACCTGTGTCAAAAACTGAAAACATTGTAATCGGGCAAACTCAATAGGGAAAGGTGGATGAAACTCATATTTGGTACATATGTGAGCTCTATTGAGTAGATGAACCCTTTTGATTTTATAAGAGGTCAAAGGTCATTTTAAGTCAATATGGGTCAAGTGCTGAAAATCTTGTCATCGGCCCAATAGGGGAAACTTAATCAGTGAAAATGCACATTTTAAATAGTGATAACTTGAGAATGGGTGTCAAGTGTCTTTAATTTGTATCTTGTTATATAGTCTTTTATGTGATGTTAAAGGGGTTCCTTCAGGATCTCTTTTGGACTGAAAATTTACAGAAAAATATCACATATTCTGGTAGCTGAAATTTCTATGTGGAATTTTGAAAACGGTCCTGTATCGCATCGGCTGTTTTAAAATTGTTCATTAATTAGGTTGAAAATTGGCCGTTTATGCATAAGTGTCTATGCACAAAGGCTTAATTGTTTCTAAATTTAAATTTTGAATAACGAATGCCAAACTGAGAACGGTATAGTTGTTTTTAAGTTTTAAAACTATGAAACTGAATGATTAGATCACGATATTTTGGAAGAGAAAAAGTTTTTATTTTGCAACACAAATTCTGGTAGTTCCTGCAAAATCCAAAGCTCAGATTAATTGGGTTAATTATAATTTCAGCACCACTTAAAAGAGACACAAACCAACCAACACCAGCAGTTGTATTTCTTTACTTTTAATATTTGTATTTCTTTAATTTATTATCCATATTAACACTGGCATGCTGTGACAACTCCCCTAAAAAGCTGCCAATAACCACCCCAGTAAATCAAAGATACTGTACACGTATCATTCATATCTTGTCCTCTTTATTGTAAAGCTAAGGTGCAACCTGTTGGGTTTGTGTCTCCTTTAACATTAGGCCCATGTATATACTTTTGATATAAAGCACAACAAGGTGTCTTTATAAAGGGGGTAGTGAGCCCCCCACCCCAGACTAGTAAACTTTTGACCAGCTATTCTCTATCTCTCACTCCCAGAAAATTCCGTTCCCAGCGTCCTAAGCAGGTTCTGATCAACCTCTGTTTCGCCTTGCTGGGACTCTACCTCTCCTTCCTGATCGGGATCGGTCGCAGTGACCTCCGGGTCGGTTGCGTCATCTACGGCGCCCTCATTCATTTCTTCTGCCTCGCATCCGTGGCGTGGATGTGCGTGGAGGCGGTGAATATGTACCTGTTCTTCGTCAAAGTCTTCGACTTTGGCATCTCCAGCTTTATGTGGAAGGCGGCGATGGCGGCATGGGGTAATTAAGATATTTATTTTTGTTGAATTAGCCCAAGAAGAAAACTAGAAAATGGTAACACTGCAAATTTAAGAATGCCAAAAGACATAACAAAATGGCCAGAAGAAATAATATAAATCATTTGCATCAAAAAGCATGACAACTTGGATTTTATGATTTGAAATATAAATATAGCCTATAATTATCTGTTGGTAATCTCAAAGTCTTCCCAAAGTTGGACAATAGAAGAATTTGAAGATAGATACAAATGTGACAGAGATTGCCAGACTAGAAGTCTTTGAGGTGAATGATAAAACATCTTCTTGGTACGGACATTAAAAACGACTGTATCGCATCTATAGGTTTTGACCTACATGTATACACATTGTCGCAACTCTTAACATATACTCATAAATCATTCTGTGGGGAAAACTCACTTGGATTCTTGCAGGCAATCCTCAAACTAGAGCATTGAACTTCAAGTTTAGAATGGTCTGGTATACTTGATGTCACAATATGAACATGTCCGAGGCACTCTGTGGCACTCCTACTATAAAGCAGAATGCTATAGAGTAGAATTTATTTCATTTATTTTGTCAAACTGAACACTAGAAAAACTTGCATTATTCCTCATGCGGTCATCAATGTTGTTGGAAATACTGGGGTTAACATGTATCGCTGAAGACTTATGGAAGAATTTTCTTTACATACTTATAGATAAAATAATACACCATAAAACATGAATGTCATCGACCTTAAGAATACCAAGGTCTCTGTGCTTGAATGTAGCTGTAATTGAGTCACTGATCATTTAATGGCCCCAGTCAAACGTTTTACAGCAAATTAAATGATCACTTGAGTCCAGCCATGACTCGCGTCACTGTGTTATTTCATTTGGGAACATTTTTCAAGCTTGATTTTAGTCACTCTACTTTAATTTTGAAATTTAGAGATTCAAGTTAAAAAAAAATGTTACAACCACTGGTACTAAGTTTGGCTAAACTTAGTAGAAAATATATTGTTGTTACACATGGGTACTTTCTGTCAGTCACAAGTATGTTAATTAAGGACCCAATTAAGAACCCAAATCTGAGGTTACATCAATGTCCAGGGGTGTTTTTTTGTTTTTTTTTGGTGGGGGAGGGAAGGAGAGGTTAGGTATATGAAGCCCCCTCTCCTTGGACTATAGCCAAAAAAGAAGTATTTATTAATCTCAAAAGTACTGGTTAAGGATGTGTTGACACAGCCTGATCCCTCACCCCCTTGTAACCATGCTAACCGAGTGAAGGAAACATGGATTAATCTAACCACTAGGTCACTATAGTTTAATATTTTTGTTACTAAAATGAAAGACCACCTTTGTATTGCAGAAAATGTGCATTTTAAACAGGGTTAACTTGTGAATGGAACAAGATATATTTTGATGCTGATTACCATGTCTTGTGTAGCTGTTCAACCTCTTTCATATACATAACTTTACCTGCTGGGTTTGTTAATCCTTCAACTAGCCATGCAGTACGCAACATAATTATTAAGTAAATACATAAAAAAATATATATACATTTGCACAGGTATTCCTCTGGTAGTGGTGATGGTCGCAGCAGTTTGGAAGCCAGACAGTTACAGAGGGGACTAGTAAGTACTAGCTATTTAAGTACTAGCTATTTAACATATCATTATAACATATCATAACATTATAAATACATTATAAATATCCAATATCCGATTATCTTCTTACTTCGTACAATTGGCTCATGTAATTTAAATCTCATAAATATTCATGAATGGGCAGGCTAGATTCCTATACTTGAAATGTATAATGTCCATATAGTGAGTAGATGAATCATATTTTGCAAGAGGTCAAATGTCATTTGAAGGCATGCATCAGAGATGAAATAGTAAAAACCTTTTAATCAGTTTAATTCAATGGGGGTGGGGGGGGGGGCATAAGTGTTATTCTACTGGCTATGTACATTGCCTGGATGGAGTAGAAGAATGAGTAAGTCTGATACGTTTGCCTAGAGTGAACTGATGCACTAATTTTTCAGTAGTCAAAGGTCACTTAATGTCAAGAAAAGGATGAATATTCCAAAATCTTCATGCTCAAAAAATCCCAAAAGGGCTGTTCCTTTTCCCTGTGGCATATAATCCCTGCCACCTCATTCTATTATTCATGAGATCTGTATCAACCAATAGGAATCATCTACTGCCTATACCTTGATATCAATCCAAGATACTGTTTCCGATGAGTGTCTGTGGCATCATGGATAGAAACCCCAAGCCTATAGCTAGTCAACAAAACTATTTTGAAGCATTTCTGTTAATTCTGACTTCTCGTTAATTAGAGCCTTCATTCTGGGATACGGAAGAAAAGTTAGAATTGTTTTTCCATGTAGAATAAAGGGATGATTTGAACATCTCACAATCTCATTCTAAACAACAATACATCCCCCAAATCTTTAAAAAGGATTAACCCACATATACCCCACATCCCACTCCCAGCATCATAAACAATGGTAGCAAAAATTGTAAAATGATACACTTTCCTAAACTTTCATGACCCTTTCACGATCAGATTCAGAATTGTATCACCCAAATTTATGCAAGAAAGTACTAAATCTAGGAAAGTTTAAATTTATTTCAAAATTACAAATCGTTCTAATTATTTTTTACATTATTTATGACTGTATATACCCCCCCCCCCTAAAAAAAAAAAAAATACCTGTAATGTATCCAATTAAGATTATGTTAAATAAAAATGTTAAATATTCTGCCATTTTCGAAAAGAAGAAATGGAGCACTTGATTGGTTTATCCTAATGTAGAATAAGTATCCGTTTTTTTTTTTGGGGGGGGGGGGGGTTTACATTTCAACAACAAATGGGAAAAGTTCCACATTGGTGAACAAATCCAGGGTATTTCCCCCTTTTTTTTAATTTTACTGATTTACTCTGTACTTATTAATTAAAGAAGAGTTCACTATTTTCAGCAAGTTGAAATAGTTCAGAGGGTACATCTGCCTGGAGTTGAACTGGAGGTCCTTGGTTCAAATCCCAGTAGGACCTAAAAAAATAATTAGCTTAGATTTTGGTTTGTGCCTTCCAGTAATTATAGGGTCTCTCTGGCTTGCCGTAATACCTCCCCTTTTCATTTTAAACCTTAGCGGACAGAGCCATTGTTTTTCTTTTTTAATTCTGCAGCTTGCCGTGTCCTCAACTCAACTTTTTTTGGTCATTCTTTGTCGCCTCATAACTCTGCAATTGTTGGTCCGGTGCGACTCATAGTCGGCATGTGGCCTTATTTTTTGATGGGCTATGAATACCCTTAATTTTATTTGATTCCGAGAGATTTGCCGAAAATCCTTAAAAAAACGATAAGCC
>JAODFY010144090.1:0-11146 GCA_027580055.1 Paracaudina chilensis | reverse complement strand
AAAAATTTGGGGGGTTAAAAATTTGGGGGGGGGGGGAGAAAAATATTTTTGGGTCCCAAGTTTTTTTACGACCCACTGAGAGCCTATGCTTATCCATGTAGGTACTTGGAGTTACAATTACAATAATATCTACTTAGATCTCTACTCTACTTAGATTGTCAAGACTCTTTTTTTTTTCTGTGCCAATCAAAGAACTACATGACATAAGAAGGAAATTTGACATACTTACTGACACACAACATTGAAGCAACCAGAGGTTGAAACTAGCAGTCAGAATTTTTGCTCTTAATTCTTGACTCTACCAGTGTCTACCAAGAACACGGACCTACACTATGTTTGTTCATACCGACCCAACAGTAGGCTACATGGGTGCAACATAAAATCATTTGACATACTGACACACAATGTTGAAGCAACCAGAGATTGAAACTAGCAGTCAGAATTTCAGCTCTTAATTCTAGACTCTACCAGTATCAACCAAAAAACATGGACCTAAATTACGTTTGTGCATACCGACCCAACAGTAGGCTACATAGGTGCAACATAAAATCATTTGACATACTGACACACAGCATTGAAGCAAACAGAGGTTGAAACTAGCAGTCAGAATTTCAGCTCTTAATTCTAGACTCTACCAGTATCTCCCAAAAACATGGACCTACATTACGTTTGTGCATACCGACCCAACAGTAGGCTACATGGGTGCAACAATTTTTTTTTTCAGGATACCCCTATAATAACACTCAAATTTGGTGAAATCTTTACTTTATTTTTTATCAATGTAACTCTTTCCTTTGCTAGGTTGTTCATCACCTTGGAAACAGGCTAGCTATGTTTGAAAATTTCTACAACTACTCAAGCTTTTCTCCTAGCATGTTTATAATCTCGAGAACACACTAGACTTGTTTTGAGTTATGCCACCACACATCTTCTGTGCTAGTATGTTCATCCTCTTGGGAACACATACTACAAATGTTTGAAATCTTTACTTACCTCATAAGTACTACTTATGAAATGTCTACTTCTCTGATAACATGTTCATAATATTGGGAACATACTGAGCATTATTATGATCAGCAACAATCCCATCATTTTCACTGCTGCTTATTTTCACGGCTATGATGCTCATCACCTTGGATTATGTTCTTACCTAATATTACCTTACTCAGTTTCTATGTATGTTCATTATTTTGAGAACAGTTCATTATATTGAGAACATTCTGTATTTTTGTTTTAATCTGCACTTACCTCATCACTTCTCCTCAGATTCTTTTCTAGGATGTTCAACATCTTGGGAACGTACTGCACTTCTCTTAGGAACATACTGAGCATTATTATGATCAGCACCAATCTCATCATTGTCACTGCTACACATTTTCATGGCTAGAATTCTCATCACCAGTTTCTATGTATTCTATTTATATTCATTATTTTGAGAACAGTTCATTATATTGAGAACATTCTGTCTTTTTGTTTTAATCTGCACTTACCTCATCACTGCTACTCAGATTCTTTGCTAGGATGTTCAACATCTTGGGAACATACTGCACTTCTCTTGAGAACATACTGAGCATTATTATGATCTGCACCAATCTCATCATTGTCACTGCTTCTCATTGTCACCGTTAGAATTCTCATCACCAGTTTCTATGTATGTTCACTTTATTGAGAAAATTCTGTCTTTTTGTTTAAATCTGCACTTACCTCATCACTGCTACTCAGATTCTTTGCTAGGATGTTCAACATCTTTGGAACGTACTGCACATCCCTGTCTTTCTCTTCATATTTGATGTAATCCATGTAACGGTGCAATAAATCTCTGTTAAATTATAAATGTAAAGAATCAATGCTGTGAGCAGAACAGGGTTGTGCCGGTTCAACGGCCAAGGATTCAAAAACAAAAACACGTCTAGTTTTCTGGATTGTAGTCTTCTGTCTGCTCTTCCTCAATCATAGACGTTAAATTGTGCGTTGTCGTACAAGACTGGCATTGCCAGCTTGGCGTCTATGCTCCGGAAGGAGCCTGCCGAGTTCCTGCAAGGGAGGATTAAATCAAACAAACAAACACTTTTAGCACTTTGGTGGGTAAAGTATTGCCATTTGTCCATTATTAAATGTAATGAAACGTCCGTTACATTGAAGAAAGTCTTCATTCAGTTTGACTTAAAGGTGCAGGGTTGCAAGTAGCAAAACCTACCAAAACTTCAGATTTTCAATTGGCTCAGTTGAAAACTTTTGAAACTAAGAATGAACACATCCCTGTTGTATTAACTTCAAATGCAGCTATAAACAGCACCTCAATGAGAACATTTACTAACATGTTCTTTAAGCTAGGAATCTGTGAGTTCTCAGTGTCACTGGAAACTCATGTGGATTCTCTACTTGCAACCTCACCTTTAAGGCATGCTGTTAGATTGTTAGTTAAAGATGTGGTAAAATTATGATTTCACAAAATATGGTATTTTTATTGTGCAAAATACTTATTTTTGGTCATTTGCAGTAAAGGAATTTTCATGAAGTAAGCATCGATCTCTGCATATACAAACTACCAAATGAAAATTCAACATATAACATCATGGCATAAACAGTGATACCTCAATGTGAAACAGATTCATGAATATGTAATAGTTTGATCCATGTTGCTTTCTATTCATAGAGTGCTGGGATGATTGTTTACACAGATGCTCTTGTCCATGGCTCTAATTATCATTATTATAATTACCAAGATGGTGAGTCCTCAACTGTTGATAATTCTTGTCATGTTTGTGGTAGGAATTCACTTAAGGTTTTTCATTATTATTTTGAGCTTTGGCTAAATATTTTATTTGGTCGGAGAGTTTTTAATTTGGTTTAATTTTGTGGGCTTAATATTCATCTTACATTACTTTGACATAATCTGGGTGTGTATTTGATAGAAAAATATATTTTGGGGGAGGAGAGTTGTAGTGGGAGGTGGTGGAAGGTCACAGCCATATGGCAAATGTCTAGGGAATATGGTGATGCACCCATGAATTTATTTAAAAAATGGACCTGTTGACAAAATGCAAACACAGCTTTTTAGCTCTTGATGCCCTGCTCATAAAAAGGCTTAAATTGTCCACAGCCGCATCCCGAGGCATGTTCCCCTATGTTACAACACCCTATGTTCCTACACACCCAAGTTCTAAAAAATTCTAATCTATTTCAAGTTACTATTTGGAAGAAATTGTTCTATTTGAAGTTACTATCCGGAAGAAATCCTTCTATCTGAAGTTACTATTTGGAAGAAATTCTTCTATTTGAAGTTACTGTCTGGAAGAAATTCTTCTATTTAGAGTTACTATCTGGAAGAAATTCTGTCGTTACTATTTGGAAGAAATTCTTCTATCTGAAGTTACTATCTGGAAGAAATTCTTCTATCTGAAGTTACTATCTGGAAGAAATTCTTCTATCTGAAGTTTACTATTTGGAATAAAATAAATGTTTGTATTTCTCATTGGCTGTTTTCAAAATACTCATGAATTGTTTTATAGTTAAAAATTACTGATATTTGCATATAATTTGGAGAGAGAAAAAGAAGCTGTGAAACATGTTTCTGAGCTTTTAATTTTTGGGAATGTGGGTTATGATAACTTTAGGGAGTATGGTTCAATGCCAGTACGTGAAATCCTCTCACCAAGAGAAAAGTCCAATCTTTACAGCTTATTGTACCTTGATTATAACATTTGATGCTTTTAAATGGTTATGTTTTGTTACCACGCCTGCAGAGTTTCCTCCACAAGCTGCACCCCCAGAATTTGATCCCGGTGTCGATAGAGTTCCTACAGCCGAAGCGGATGACAATGACATTGAACCAGAGACGCCCTCAGCCACTGCCAGGACAGATTTCCCCGAAACATGGTTGTGGAGTGAATATGAAACCGGGTAATAATTGGCTCTCACAAAAAGGTGGCAATTAGAGACTCACATACTACTACTAAAAAAAAATCACAGGTGGATCTAGGGTAATTTTTTTGAATAATTAAGGATGCTTAGATGCTGAATGGTGCTATATTTTGTTAAAAAATTGCCCTTTTGTTGAAAGTAATCAAGAACTTTACTACATTTTTTGACATATCTTAGAAGGGCATGGCCCCTGTGAAAGCCTGGTGAGTGCTGCATATTGTCACTCTTAATCACCAGCGGGGCTGTATGGACCACTTTGAGAATCACTTGATTAAAGGTTGGGTTGCAAGTGGCAAAACCTACCAAAAAGTCAGATTTTCAATTGGCTCAGCTCAACACCTTTGAAACTATGAATGAACACATCCCTGTTGTAGTAACATTAAATTCAACTATAAACACCTCAATGAGAACGTTTAGTAACATGTTCATTAAATTAGGAATCTGAAAACTTTACAAACCCACCTTTAAATGACTAAAATATAGACCCATGGCTTCAAACTCTTCTGTTGTTTATTACAGTGCTGATGGACGTATGACAATGACTGTTGAAGTACCAGATACCATCACTACCTGGGTGGTCAGTGCTTTTGGCATGTCACTGGAACAAGGCTTAGGGCTTTCTGAAACAACCGAGGTATGCATAGGACCCTCAATTCCATCTCATAAGTCTTTCAAGATTTTTTAATTAACTTCAATATTTCAGGGAAAAAATAGTTTAATATCTCCCTCGCTCTCATGAAAATTGCATGTTCTGCACTATATAGTAAACCATAAATCATAGAACTTCGTTCATGAATACCAAGCAGACAGTTGCATTAATATTGCCATTACAATGATTTTAAAGCAAAGCTCTTTGTCACAGAAAAATCTGTGACAAAGCTTGGTGTCATTTGTCTAGGGTTCACATCAAAATATTTAGTCGTGTACACAAAATACTTAACAAAATAACTAACAAAATACTAAATAGTCAATAAACAAGATTGCTTCTTTTATTTACATGAAGTCTTAAAGCAACCAACCATACATTCAATAAAGTCTGAAAGTCTACTATTTTTTAAAACCAAACTATCCTCTTTTTGTCGGAATAACATTCTATTGGGAGCTCTTCCAGTGTTCCCATCTTGAGCTTCTAATGAAAGCATTACCATTAGGTGCAATTCTTGACCAATTTCGCCGCTGTTTTTGTTCCTAGTCAAAACGCTTAGATATCATGGGTCT
This sequence comes from Paracaudina chilensis, assembly GCA_027580055.1. Classification (NCBI taxonomy): domain Eukaryota; kingdom Metazoa; phylum Echinodermata; class Holothuroidea; order Molpadida; family Caudinidae; genus Paracaudina; species Paracaudina chilensis. The sequence continues at coordinate 6,004 of JAODFY010144090.1, read as the reverse complement.
GATTTCTGACTGTGTCAGCCGCCTTTAGATATATGGGGTGCTAATTAGTTATCTCAGATCTAGCCTACCCTACATTGTTAGTAATAAGTTATCTCATAACTAGCCTACCCTACATTGTTAAGTAATTAGTTATGTCAGAACTAGCCTACCATACATTGCTAGTAATTAGCTATGTCAGAACTAGCTTAACCTACATTGTTAGTAATTAGGTATCTCAGACCTAGCCTACCTTACATTGTTAGTAATTAGTTATCTCATAACTAGCCTCCACTACATTGTTAATAATTAGCTATGTCAGAACTAGCCTACCCTACATTGTTAGTAATTAGTTATCTCAGGCCTAGCCTACCCTACATTGTTAGTAATTAGTTATCTCAGACCTAGCCTACCATACATTGCTAGTAATTAGCTATGTCAGAACTAGCCTACCCTACAATGTTAGTAATTAGTTATCTCAGACCTAACCTACCCTATATTGTTAGTAATCAGTTATCTCAGAACTAGCCTACCCTACATTGGTAGTCATTTATTTAGAATAAATCAGGGGTGATGCTTACAAGTATCACATAAAAATATAGTTTTTACTTTTGTTTTGTTTTTCTTCATATAGCTCCTTTCAAAGAAGAATTTGTTTGTCTCTCTTGCCCTACCTTACTCTGTCATTCGTGGAGAAGATATTGAACTTAGGGTATCTGTGTTTAATTTCTTTGACGAGGATCTTTTGGTACGTGACCTTCAATTGTGTATTTGTTTAATTTAAAGATATATTTGTATATTTCTTTGTACTTGCATATTTATGTTTGTATATTGCAATGTTACTTTTTTTTTGTTTGCACAATTCAGGATGCAGGAAATTATTTTTAACTAAAAAGTAAATAGGCATAACCACTGATATGCTGTGAGCCTATCATGTACACAGTCTCTTATCCTACCGATTTCACTATCTGCAGTCAGTTTGCATACACAACATTGAAGGCAGTAATTAACCAATCATTTAAACAAGTCATCACATGACAAACATATATGTGACATATAAATTGATTGGAAACCATTGATTGGTCCAGCTCCTACCTTCTGACATTGTTGTAAAATGTTGATATTTATTTTCCCCCCCCCCCCAAAAAAAAAAAAAAAAAAAAAAAAAAATGATTGCACAATAACTATGCCATCAGCACAGGCACAGACAGTAAATTGCCCTATTTCTTTTATAATTGAAAGTTTTAGTTAACCTTTAACCTTAAAAAAACATGACACATCTGCATGTGTGTTCCAAACTCATTATTGTTTACAGATCATGCATGTGCACAGAATGGGCATGCATCTGTTATGTTTGTGCACAGTTGCCAAAACATACCTGAAAAAAAAAACATCATAGGCAATTTGCTATCTGCATATACACCCGTGCTGATGTCATAGATATTGCACAATAATCTTTTCTTTATTTGAAAAGACATTTTAGATCTCAGCCACAGAAGAAGATAAAGATGGGAGTTTGACCATGCAGTGTTTTATATTTCTCCATCAAGTAATTTTTGTTACATATTGCCGTGTTGAAGTAATTCCTGATAGCAGCATTCAAGTCTAATGGCTGGTTATGTCTCCTCTACATATATACATCTTGGAAAGCAATAATTTAACCATGTAATTGACCATTGACATGCATGGTGGTTCCCATGGCAACACCAGGGTTAACTACAATTGTCACAATATACAATGAACATAATAAACGTGTTAGTTTTAGAATTAATATCATCCTTAAATTACAAAATCTATTTGTATGGATTGCGTGAAACAAAAATACCAAAATAATCTGCCGAGTAGGGCTCAACCGATATTTGGTTTGGATATCAGGACCTATAAAATAATAGATCAGTGAAAATTTTATGATGTATTCACCGATGTTGGAATATTTGTAATTTGCTATTCAACAAGCTTTTGTCACAGGTGAAAAAAAATGAAACAATGTGTTATATTTGTTTATAAGATAACAATGTAGCTTGTTGGTCGCAAAATTTAAAATCTGCAACTTTTGGTGCGTAATTGGCACGGATTTGCTTCAATAATTGAAATACTTAAATGTATAACATATAGAGGAATTGGAGTAAACGTGTGAAATTTTCTCGTTCATATACTATGCTTGTGGGCCCGTAAATAGTTAAACCACATCAGTGATCATATATTCTGCATTCCCCAAAAAACGCCAAAACGTAGGATCAGATATCGGCCGACATTTGTAGAAATCTGCTAGACCGGCCAGCCAATTTGGTGTTGTGTACGGGGCTTTCGACCAATCATGAATTTTCGTGGGGGAGGTCTTGTGAAATTCACTTTGGGGCTAGAATGGTATACCTTTAAAAAAGATTGGACGACGGGATTGGCAAGCAGAAGTAATTTCTGATGAACCCTACACAAAATATTTCTTGTTGTATGTTATACCATTGATTATGTACATAGAAATATTGTACGTACATGTGCATACATATCATATAGTGATGAGATACTCATTGAAGCTTCGTCTTGTGTCTGCTTCTTCCCTCTGCAGACTACAGTGATCTTGAATCCTTCTCAGGATTTCGAAGTCATTACCTCAGCTGGTGCGACTGGTGTTGTTGTGAGTTCTATTTGTTAAATTAATGTATGATGAGACCTTAACAAGTATGTGGCAAGTGGCATGAGATTTTATTGATAAAAGACAAAATTGTCTTTTTCATTGAGATGCTAATATTAATTGAATGGCCTGATATTAATTGAATGCCTGATATTAATTGAATGGCTGATATTAATTGAATGGCCTGATACTATAAGAAACAAAACAATGAACATAAATGAAGGGCAATGTGTCATATAACATCAAAGTTTGTTTCATGGAAAGATTTTCAAGCAGTCCGCCTGTCAGTCAGGATTATAATATTTATTTTTGGTATTGCTGTCAGGGTTCTAGCTAGGGCAACATGTTTTCCTGCTAATTTAGTATAGTTTCCAAATGTAAACATAAGATACAGTAACAATTTCCTTTTTGCTAGCTGTGAGCAAACTGTATAATTCCAAACTTTGATGTCCTTCTGAAATTGTATTTTTCGGAGAAAACCTGTACCTCTCATCATGAGTTCCCACAGGAAAAAATGGAAAATACATACTAGTTGGCAGTTCTGTTGTTATGTTCATATAAAGGCTGGCATTAATTGTGTTTTCGGAAATTTTCAACCAATTCCGTGTCTCTTTGCAAATTTACACCAAGTGGCGGTTTGGCAGTGGGAGTCCCGGTGCATGGCTCCCGGTGACCTGCGTACAATAGCTAGAGACCCAGTTGCTGTGTAATGTGGTTAATCCATCAGTGTGACCAACTTACCAATCTGTGTACTTTTGTCTCTTCTTCCATAGCAACCAACAACTAGAACAATACCTGCCAACAGTGGTACTAGCGTCTCCTTTGCCATACGACCCACGAAACTGGGGTTGATCGACTTATCAGTACGAGCTATATCTAGCAGAGCTACAGATGCCGTCATCAGACAACTCCTAGTTGAGGTATATTATTTTGTACTTCAGTGCTGAAGAATGATTCAAACCCAACTTAAACACACAGTTGCAATTTGTAACTTTGCTATTAGTTTCCCTTGCTAGTTATGATTAAAAGACTCCCTGGATCTTTCACATCGTAAATTGCCCTATTTGCGAAGAAATTAGGCCATAACTGTACGAGTGTTGCATTTTGTCGCCAAACTTTTTCGCAGAACCAGACCTACAGTGTAGATATCACCTACTGAGGGGTATCTACGTTATTCGTTATTTTGTTGCAAATTATGAATCTTTCATGCATTGTCATGCATTACGATGTGGTATAAAATGATGACAAAATTGTTTAAAAAAAATAAACCCTTGTTATTGCTTTAAATGGAACCCACTCAAATGGAACCCATAGAAAGCATACATGAAGAGCCCATAGAAGCATACATGTTATTGCTTTAAATAACCCATAGAAACATACATGTTAGAAGAACCCATAGAAGCATACATGCATACCCATAGAAGCATACCCATAGAAGCATAAATAACCCATAGAAGCATACATGTTAGCATACGTCTTAGAAGAACCCATAGAAGCATATACATGTTATTGAACCCATAGAAGCATACATGTTATTGCTTTTAATGGAACCCACTTAAATGGAACCCACTCACCCAACATAGAAAGCATACATGAAGAGCGTACACGACACAAGCATAGTCAGAGCCTATTGAATGACTGAATAAATAGGGCTATACTTACTGCAATTTCATGCCCTCTACTACATAACTCTGCAACCACCTCGCTTAAACCTCTCCGCTTCTGTTTTACAGCCAGAGGGTGTGGAGTCGACACTAGTTAATTCCACACTCATAATAAAAGAAACGTTTGGTCCTGTGGCTTATACATTTGACATTGTTGTTCCGGCTGTAGGATTGATTCCCGGATCTGTTGACGGTGTCTTATCAATAACTGGTATGGTTAAAAAAAAAAATATATTTTCATGATATCTTTTTCCATCATATGGTCTTTTAATGATATAATCGTTATCGTTCATTACATGCTGCTAGAAATTGGTGGGTATTTTATGACAGTTTTAAGGAAATTTCAAAACAGCTAGTCCTATTATGACATATTTGGTTCACATGCTTGGAAAGAAAGGCTTATTTATCTTACAACTGAATATATTGTTTTAACTTATAATTCATCCAATCTATTGAAGTTGCCAAAACAAGTGTTTTAATGTAAAGTAATAAACCACTGTAGTTTAATTGTCTATGTATGTAGAGAAATAAAAATTCCTTGTGGCTTGACATGTTGGATTTGATAAATACTTGGTACATAGATGGCCCAAGTGAGTATAAACAGATTAAATTTGGTTAAACTTCATAAATACGAATGAGTGTGCTTGGTTTAACTGTTTAAATAATGTTAGTATGCATATTGTTGCTGCTCTGTAGGTGACATTATGGGGAACACAATGAACAATCTGGACGAGTTGCTACGGAGACCCACAGGCTGTGGAGAACAGAACATGATGGGATTCGCTCCCGATGTCTTCATTCTGAAATACCTTAGAGTTGCTGGGCTCTCCAATCCAGCTATAGAGGCCAAAGCCATTGACTTTTTGATAACTGGTATGTAATTGTGGTAATCAAAGAAACATTATCATCCTTGTCGAATCCTTGATGATTTCCACATGGTATATAGGTGCAAGCACTATACTTTTCTTTGCAATAAGGAAAAATCACAGAAATCAGGAGTTCATCACGGAAAACAAAAATAAATGATTGACTTTTTCACCCAGGTAGGTTGAGATGAATCTCAGAGATGCATAAATCTACCCCATCTAAAAAAAAACAATTAGTTTAGACTTCTTATGTTTTAACAAAAAGGAAAAAAGTCATGATTTTTAAAACAAAATTTAAATAAAAGGGAATTTACATTTTAGAACAGAGAAAAAATGTTCCTGGTTACAAAGATAAAGCTAGCTGTGACCTTATTACATAGTATAAAGTGTAGTGAGCGTAGATGAATGATGAAAAATGAACTGAATGATTAAAACACAAAACCATGAGAAAAAGCTCCAACCGTACCTTTTAAGAACAAGTAGATGTTTGAATATCTAGTATATATCTGCACATATCTAAAACGTTAACTCTATATCTAGTATATATCTGCACATATCTAAGATGATTAACTATATATCTGCACATATTTAAGATGTATTAACTATATACCTATATATCTGAACATATCTAAGATGTATTAACTATATATCTGAACATATCTAAGATGTATTAACTATATATCTATATATCTGAGCATATCTCAGATGTATTAACCTTATATCTATATACCTGCACATATCTAAGATGTTAACTATATATCTAGTATATATCTGCACATATCTAAGATGATTAACTATATATCTGAACATATCTAAGATGTATTAACTATATATCTATATATCTGAGCATATCTCAGATGTATTAA
>JAODFY010144089.1:0-17885 GCA_027580055.1 Paracaudina chilensis | reverse complement strand
ATACGGTTAAGGGCGGCGATTTGTTTGAAATGCCGGGGTCCACGCCAAGCGATAATGCGGAACAATCCCACTGATCCCAAAAATATGCCAAAGAGAGGCGGAGTATGTTCAGTATAATCAGTGTTTAATATTGAGCGAACAACTTTTTTTTGTAAGATATGAATAGGCTGAAGTTTGGAACTATAAGTACCACCCCAGACAATTTTGCAGTAGGTAACATAAGGAACAATAAGAGTATTATAAAGTAAAATGAGTAATTTACGTGGAAGAATGTGTTTTAGGCGATTAATAATACCAGTATTTTTTGCAAGTTTTTTAGTGATGGAATCGATGTGATCATTCCAGGTGAGATGTTTGTTGAAATAAAACACTGAGGAATTCAACGAAATTCGAGAAACGGATTTTAGAACCACAAAAGTGAATACCATCAAAAGTTGTATCGTTTCGGCTATTTAGAGTGCTGAAGAGCATTCAATGTAACAATGTGGTGTATTTTACCAGTGTCAAGTCACAATGTTATTCATATATAGGATATATACCCTGCTTAAATATAAATATATTGCTTATTTTTTATGCTATACTACTTAATATTGGGGGATATCAGATCTTCCATCGTCCGCCTAAAATATAAAAATATGAAAAATAGATTGTGTTTTTAATTTTACTATTTTGGATTGCTTTTTGCCAAAATGACCATGTTTTCTCTGAATCACGGGTATCTAAAATTCGGTGTGTTTATATTATGTCAACGAGAAACATGTTATACGAGTGCGCACAGCAGTAACGTTTATTGATATAGCCTATCGATCTGCTCTTATGGTTGATCTGGAGACTGTGACGTACGTCACACCCACAGGACATGAGAGCTGTGACGACGCATCATTCCTCGTTCATCTTTATACTCTGACGCAACCTACAGCAGCTTCTGTCATATGTATAATATTGGGTGGTGTACACAAAATATGTCACTACACCAATCTGACTGCGCGGACTTTGGAATTTTACAATCGCAACTAACATAGCAATAAGTACTGTGTGACACCATTTATAAGTCTTTACCTTATGCGCACGCGTAGGCTCAACTCGCTCTTAAACCAGAAAGCCAAAAGGCTTAGTGATTCCATGATTGTTAAATGGCTGGAAAGTTGTATAAATCACTACAAATATTACACGTCACACAAGATTTTGAAGTTGATCTGACCGAGCATGGTTGACTTACATGTTTACAAGGTTTTAGCATTTGACCTCTGGTGATGATGTACTCATTATGGCCAACATATACAAAACATGATCTGAGCAAGTGTGGTTGTTTACCTCAAATGACATCTGACCTGCACTATAGGTCCAATCAATAGGGACCATGTGCCCCTGAGAAACATACATACCAAGTTTGAAGGCTTGACCTGACCTCCTGTACTCATGGCGAACATACATACCAGGCATGGTTGAATTGCTTTCAAAAAAATTATATTTTGACGCAAATTGGGCTCAGACCTCTACCAAAATCAATAGAGACCTTGTACTTATCATAAAAACGACTTATTTTGGGTGGGGCTGAGCTCTGTGGGTGTTGTGTTTCCTATAGTAGACTGTAACATACCTGTATAAAATGTGAGGGCGCTAATGCATTTTCCTGGAAGTTTAGCCACCCCCTCTCTACTCTCTTGTACCGGTTCTTTCATTGAAAAATTCAATATTTCGTCCATTTTAACTCAAAATGACACTCTCAGCACTGTGTCCTTCTTCAGTGTTCATGCATGTTTGTTTAAATTACTAAGCTCATCATCGAAACTGTTTTTTTTTTATTGGTTTATCATGTGCAAATCTTCCTCTCACAATTTCAACACATTCTGTATGTCGTTACCTATTTGTGCAATAATACGTGTAAGTAGATTCAATGAAGCAAAAGGAATGAAAATAAACCAACAGGGTAATATGTTTTATAATCGTTGTTCTTTAATGGTGATTTTGTAAGATTTTGATTTTAATTAATAGCACGCATGCAGATGTCTCGAAACATTGATCAACTGAAACAGTAATCATACCAGAATGTGGATTTACAGACCTCGTGGAACATTAATAAACTCATAACAACATTCATGCCAGAATGTGGATTTACAGATATAATGGAACATTCATATACTCATAACAACATTCATACCAGAATGTGGATTTACAGACCTCGTGGAACATTAATAAACTCATAACAACATTCATTCCAGAATGTGGATTTACAGATATAATGGAACATTGATATACTCATAACAACATTCATTCCAGAATGTGGATTTACAGATATAATGGAACATTCATATACTCATAACAACATTCATGCCAGAATGTAGATTTACAGATATAATGGAACATTGATATACTCGTAACAACATTCATACCAGAATGTGGATTTACAGATATAATGGAACATTCATATACTCATAACAACATTCATTCCAGAATGTGGATTGACAGACCTCGTAGAACATTAATAAACTCGTAACAACATTCATACCAGAATGTGGATTTACAGATATAATGGAACATTCATATACTCATAACAACATTCATGCCAGAATGTGGATTTACAGTTCGACAAATTTACATCATATATGCTCATCAATCACCACATCAAAATTTTGGTAAGCTACAATGAACAGAATATTGGATAATAAAAGAAAAATGTCTTTACACAATAATTTGATTCTACATTATTCACCTGCCAAAGTTTGTTTACATAAATAATATTCAAATCCATACCTGAGGTTGATATATACGTTTTGTATATTTTTACACGGAAACGGTTACCGCCCCCTACAACATCCTACCCCCAGCCGAAATGATTTCGTTGTCAACATAGCGTTACGATGATAATTTGTTTAACATAATTTATTGTTATATAAACTATACTAAACAAGATAGGTTTATATATCAACGTTTGGTTTATATATCAACAGTTATTTGTTGATATATATAGGTTTATATAGGTTTATATATCAACAGTTATTTGTTGATATATATAGGTTTATATAGGTTTATATATCAACAGCTATTTACAGCCATAGTTTATTTCAACACCAGGTTTTCCTTCGACCGTTTGGAATAGTTTTGGCATAGATGTGACCAGAGTAATTATATATGATAATGAATATTATTTTATTTATTATTAAATCATTTGCTGGTCATCCCCAAAAGGCGAATATTGCCACAAGCCACCCTAGCTAGACAGATAGCTTGTTACTCGTCTCGCACTGTACTGACGGCCGCTTTCAGCTAGGCAGATAATTTGTATAGTTCACCTCATACTGTACAGACGGTTATATCCATGTCGATTGTCTATGTATAGGCCATATTATGTTCCTCTCCGTAGCGCTACAAAACTCCTCTTACTTTTGCTATTTACCTATTTTTAATTTGAATCTGATCGGCGAGCATGAACAATTCCCATCAGCCTTTAAAGGCTTTTCAGAATATGTTTGGGAAACAATTTAATGAAACGGCTCGCCGTTTTATTCCATGCTAACACAAATAAACCGAACTAATTCACTTGCTCCCTTCCGTAATTGTATTTACACAGTCCGGTTTTCCATTTCTAAATGCGAGTCTCGCCTTGGTTGGCGACAATCCATTCCCGCGCTCCTTTTCAATATAACTGTTACTTCGTTAGCTATTTATATATATATAAATATACCATATGCCACATACAGCGCACTCTTCGCATACATACTGTTATTAAATATGACTGGTTAGGGCTTTTGTTTGGTTCCCCTCGGTTTGCACAGTCATCTTACCGTGAGGCTAATCTTTGACTAACATGGGCATGCTCTAGGGTGAAAACAATACTTAAAGTGGTCATGTTGGAAACCGGGTGAAAGAAACTGTAACCAAAACAGGCAATTGACTTTTCGTCGCAGTGAGTTGCAAGAGCACATGATGAGTTGTGAATATATACCTCTCAGTCACTTTAGCATTAAGCTCAATTATAATCCAGTTTGGGCTAAATTCAACAAAAGTACTAACTCGCGCTTAATTATCATTCCATTTTATTATATCCTTAAAGAATGTTGTTATTAAGAAATTAAGCATATTACAAGAAATGTTACAACAATATTCATAACAATCGACTTTTAAATCATTTATTTGAGGATGGGAACAAAAACAATAACAATAATAAATAATAATAAAAAACACAAAATGCAAAAGATTCTCCAAGCGGTTGACAGACACACGTAAATGATTATTACTGATAATGTTTATCCGTTAGGTTACGTTTAAATGATTGTACATACAGCTGTACAGCTATATGTAGTTAGTTAAACTAGAAGATCCGTTTACCCTATGTTTTGGTGTTAACAGTATAGCTGGGTAACCAAATATCGGGCAGACGATCTCAGTAAACATGATGGCATCTAAGGAACAGCTAGATCGTCTAGGTAGCTTGGGCCTTGCCAGTATAGCACTTGTATATGAGCAAAAGGGTCTTAAAGTCAACGAGGACATTTACAGGGAGCCAGCATATATTATATAAATATACACCACCTCAATTTGGGGGCACAAACTGACATGCACGTTTCAGTCCAGTACGTAATGCTGTACACGCCGGAACGCGAATATACAAACGCACGGATATCCGACCCCGAGAATAGGTGATATATATATCTTTAAAAATGTCAGCGATGAAATGCAACTCGCGTACAATTATGGTCTAATTTCTTCCAAAATAAAGCGACTTAGGGTTTGAAATAATCAGGAAGGCTTTTAATCATAACTTACCAGGGAAACGAATGGCAAAATCTCTTTTTGGTGTAAGAGTAACTTCTCAGGCCTGAAACCGTGATTATTGCTTTAACTAATACCTTCTGAGTTGGCTACGTGTATTGGTTACGTATTAAATACTCGCCCACGGGTCTCAGTAGAGTGACGAAACATGAAGCTGTATGCATGGTTTAGCGCTTGGTATTTATACGTAAAGATGAAACATCTTTACTCAGCATTTATAAGTCAAGGTCTCGGGCGAAACGGTGTCATCCGGCTGAGTTACATACCGGGAATGAAATAAATATTTGTAACATAAACAAATCCATGATATATTAAGCCCATGCTTGCAAACCAACCGCCATTATAAACAGTTAAGACCAACTTAAAAGAAAACTATAAATTGGATGACTTTATATGCCGAGTACTTATTTCAACAACTGCCAATTCCTGGTAGCTGCACGTATACGACCTTGGTGACTTAATTTATATTGTGTGAAAAAGTTAACCTAATTGTTACAACTTATAGAATGTATAGGATGAGGGTGATGCGTGGCAGCGCTTATGTGCTCTTTTAACAACGGTAAACTGGATGCGTTTGCAATCCTATACATTACTACCACACATACTGCAGTTCTCTATTGACCTCAACCAGGTCAGGGACAGCTGCCCCCCCCCCCCCCGCATTAGATAGTGAAATGATAGCATCATCTAGCACCTAAGCCCACCCCCTCCCCAGGATTGAAATACCAACATAGGACCCCTCCCCGGGAATGACGTACACAAACATAAGACCAACCTGGAATGGCATACACCATCACGAGACCCGACCCCAGAAATGATGTAAACCAACGTTTGCGCCTCTGTAAACAAGTCGTGGCTAAAATTGCTAACTTGAATTGCATTAAAAAAATATTTAAAGAAGAGAAGGTAAAAACTACAATTTGTTGTATTGGTTATAGTTCAGTACTAACTCTTTAAGTAAGAACAGTTCAGTACTCACTCTTTAAGTAAGAAAAGGTCAACACTTACTCTTTAAGTAAGGACAGTTCAGCACTCACTATTTAAGTAAGAACAGTTGAGCACTCACTCTTTAAGTAAGAACAGTTCAGCACTCACTCTTTTTAAGTAAGAACAGTTAAACACTCACTCACATAAGTAAGAACAGTTCAGCACTCACTCACATAAGTAAGAACAGTTCAGCACTCACATAAATAAGAACAGTTCAGCACTCACTCACATAAGTTTCATTACATTACCGTTTTGGGTGTTGAGTTTCTTAACCAATATTTTAATTAAACATCAGACAACCTTTCTTTATATCATCGTTGCACTTGGGAATGGATGATATTAGATCTTTTTTATTATTTATTTTCTTAAAACTTTCTGTCTACAGAAACTTTGAGCAACTGCCACTTAATAACAAGTTATTGCCTCATGGATCACTGACAACAGCATAAATCATGGATAACTGACAACAATATAAATCATGGATAACTGACAACAACATAAATCATGGATAACTGGCAACAGCATAAATCATGTATCACTGGCAACAAAAACAGAAATCATGGTTCATTGTCGACAAATAACAGAAATCGTGGATAACTGGCAACAACAGAAACTATGGATCACTGACAACAATATAAATCATGGATAACTGGCAACAACAGAAATCATGTATCACTGACAACAACAGAAATCATGGAAAACTGACAACAATATAAATCATGGATAACTGACAACAACAGAAATCATGGATCACTGGCAACAAAAACAGAAATCATGATTCATTGTCGACAAATAACAGAAATCATGGATCACTGGCAACAGCATAAATCATGGATCACTGACAACAGCATAAATCATGGATAACTGACAACAATATAAATCATGGATAACTGACAACAACAGAAATCATGTACCACTGACAACAATAGAAATCATGGATAACTGACAACAATATAAATCATGGATCACTGACAAAACATAAATCATGGATAACTGTCAACAAATAATATAATTCATGGATCACTGGCAAACTTGTAGCACATATTTATCTGTTTGCTTTGGTTATACGCTAACTAGTTTAGTTACTGCCGACAAATACATCTCTGAGCATTCATTTTGCTATTTCTCGTTAAATGTTTGGGATGTTGAATCCGTTTGTTTGGTTATTTTCCAAGGTAAACGAGGTTGTACAAATCTCTATTTCGTGTCAAAATAACGTTTCAAAAAGTCTGAAAACCCATGTTCGATATTCGACTCGACACTGAGGTAAATAATGTTAGTCGATGATCATCTGAAGTAGATAGACTCTTTAAATGAATGGCTGTGTAAACTAGACTGGTATTACACCCCGCGCAACGGCGCGCTCACTGGAGTGACAATAATCCCTCAGAGAGCATAGCCAGGAGAAATCAGTAGCTTACAAATTAAGAAACACAAAACGATTTTAAGTGAGAATATTGCCTGGATCCAATTAGGCGTAACGATCTAAAGCGATCGTGTCCCAAAGATTCGCATATTGAAAAAGATTTCAGGCGAGATTATGTACATCTTTATCAATATCGGAGATAAGCTGTTAGTAATCCCCAACCGGAATATCAAAGGTTCTTATAGTATCGTTCAGAGGTTAACCATCTAGTATAGTTTAATTGTCTCTTATTCGTTTGAGGAAGGAAAAGGTTTGATACTTTCAAAAGCTCGCCGGTAATGACAACATTGGTTAATATTAATATACATGTCAATATCAAGGTCACATTCATGCGAACGGAAGACTTGCCAAGTTTTCAACTCCGTCACTTGTGATTCTGCGCTTATTCAGGAATCTATTTATAGCGACAAACTACTCGAAGGGAGGTTTACAATCACCATCGGAGCTATCACCGTTTTTATCATCTCATAATAAAGTCACCAAAACGTTCTATTACGCATCAAGGCCCAAATGAGCGTCGAGATGATGGTCAATCCTAGCAGATTCCAATATGGCCGAGATTACGATTGCTTGATTGATTCGTAGATTTTCAACAACTTGTTTCTTTATATCATCAACATTTACTCATCGGTAACATTGAAACATCATCGCCGTCAAAGTATCATCAGCAGCAAGCAACAAAAACATACTTTTATGGACTATCATCCGCGATGATAATTATAATATTATCATACCAAGTTGGAAGGATTTCAAACCGTTCGGTCAATAATAAAGTAACTGTGATAAAGATGGCACGATACTTGGATGGATCATTAGTAAATGTGGTCTTATTTTGCCATCATCACTATTGATTCACCAAAGTTATCATCATTTTCATTGTCATTACATTTGAATTCATCACATCAACATCATCAAACATTGTAAACAACACCATCTTCCCCCATTAGAGTTTCCCCCGTCAGTTTACTATTCTAATCATCGTCGTCGTTTTCTTTCTACGATCAGTTTTTACGTCATTTTCGCCGTAACTTTCTTTGGTCTGCGTCACTAGTATATTTCCGATCATGATTTGCATCGAATAACAGTTACGGGAATCTGACCCAAACTCCACGGTGACAGTAAATCTACAACAGTAACATTTAAAGATGAATTGTTTTAACCGGAGGAAGTCTTCTCTAATAAATCATCCAACGCATATTCTCAAATGATATAGTTTACAAATATCAAACTGTATTTACAAATGAATGGCAAAAAAATATTTCTAAGAATTAAGTCGGTTTGAACGTTTAAACTTAAAACATGAACATAAAGTAGATTTATTAGGCATATATGCCGTGATCAGGTAAACTATCAAAAACCAATTCATTAATCTACTGCTTTACCATATCGTTACTGCTTTACCATATCGCTACTGCTTTACCATATCGTTACTGCTTAACCATATCGTTACTGCTTTACCATATCGTTACTGCTTTACCATATCGCTACTGCTTTACCATATCGTTACTGCTTTACCATATCGTTACTGCTTTACCATATCGCTGACCAAACAATGTTTTTTTTTTAATTTAAACGCCGTTTTAAATATGAATAACTCGACAGACACAAAAAATAAAATGGAGGCAAAAAGTGACGAAGGAGAAGAATTGCGGACTACTAATTACATGATGTCAAGTATTTTAGACGCTAATGGCGATCCTAAAGAGAAACTTAATTCTGAAGTTGGTGGAGCATTCTATAGCAGTCGCGATGGAGACACAAAGAGCGCATTCAAAGAGGTTAGGAAGAAGGGCTCCAGATTTAATCCAATCGCCCGGCAAACGAATTCAAGTATGACACTCAATGCGACAACGCATCCGGTCTATCCACGCTTAATTTCAAATCAATATACGTCCCTACAGGACGTTGCTGGGAGCGCATCGTTGCGTACCTATGAACAATACGCGTTCATGAAGCGATTCAGTGGATCTATAGAACCTGTTTTGGGTGTACCTTGGCCGTATCCTACACTGCCTCGGCCCACTATGTACTTCCGCGATCCATTCGTACTTGCTACACAGAACTGCTGTGCTAAGTGCGGCGTGCAATTTCGCATGACGAGCGATTTGGTTTATCACATGCGTACACATCACAAGGACGAACAATCGATGGACAATAACCGTGAACGGAAAACCGTCCAGAAGTACCGATGTTCGGTGTGTCAAGAGAGCTTTAAGGAAAAACATCATCTTAGCCGACATATGACGTCACACGATGTGTAGGAATATGGTAAGTTTAACCTTATAGCGTACATTGCCTATTAGCTTTTTAACTGTTTAAAATAAACGTTTATCGAACATTAAACTTGCGTATGCATCATCTTATTCTAGACAAAATGTGTACATTACGTTGCCTAATACAGTAGCCAATAATAGCGGGCCACAATGACAAAGAATTGTTTTCCAGCCAAATTTCTTGCTTTTTGCCGGTCATCCCAATTTGGTTGTATGGCGTACAATTATGAATCAACTTCACACGCACATCGTAATCAATACCATACGTGGCGAGATTTGCAAACCACATCACATTATAATATAGTTTATTGTGTTATGAAAGCACATCACATTATAATGTACTATATTGTGTCGTGAAACCACATCACATCATAATGTACTCTATTGTGTCCTAAAACCACATCATATCATA
Organism: Paracaudina chilensis; assembly: GCA_027580055.1. Taxonomy (NCBI): domain Eukaryota; kingdom Metazoa; phylum Echinodermata; class Holothuroidea; order Molpadida; family Caudinidae; genus Paracaudina; species Paracaudina chilensis. Next base: position 8,014 of record JAODFY010144089.1, on the reverse strand, counting down.
ATGTACTATAGTGTGTTCTGAAACCTCATCACGTCATAATGTATTGTGTTCTGAATTTGGTGGTAAATGAACAACAGCAACAAATGGGGCTGACCAGTCTAGCAATGTTCTGGCATATTCGAGGGTAGAGGATCTTAAAGGATCTCATTTATCAATACTGCTCACTCCATCTGACGACAAGGACGCAAAAAAATAGAAAAAGTGCATTAATCTTTATCCTAAATTTCCCCGAACCCCTTAATAAACCTCACACTGTAGATCAATTCACTCCCCAGTGGCGGCGCTAGGGAAGGTATCTGCCTCCCCATCCCCACTTACCCCCACACCAAATTGTATAATCATCGACCAAAATAAAAGTGCTGACAGTGAAAATATAATATTTTAAGAGATTTAAGTTCATTAATAAATCAATAAATGAGAGCAACATTTTGCGTCTAAATCATATTTGTTTTTACCAACAAAACCCACGAAATTGTTTTTCCCCTCCCCACTTGTCCCCAACCCCACCCACCCAGTAACACTAGTTAATTGAGGCGCCGCCATTGCGTAGGCTTATGTGCAATTGTGTTTGAGTCCATTACAACAACAGCATAAAAGAAGTCTCCAAAATTTCAATGCTGACACCGTTTCCATCACGTACATGGATGTCATGGCATTTGTCCTACCAGATATCGTGGAACAGGTTCATCAGCTCTCCCGTATTTTAATTCTTAAATTAATATCCTTGATGGATTTCGTAACAATTGTGGACTTGATGTATTTTTGCCCGGGGTGTACTGACCTGTAAATATCTTATTTCGGGAGAAAACTCAATTGCTTTCATATCACAGACGTCTGATTTGATTTTTTAATCGATATTTTCCTACATTTCAGAAAAGCTCAAGGGCCGAGAGCCCAATTAAGCGTTCTAAGAAAGTAAATGTCCTAAATTAAATTAAGATCAAATAAAAACTTATAGCCTTAAACATCAGTTAGAGTTTAAAAAGGGTATATAGGAGAAAATTCAATAAGAAATTTCTAAATTCCTTGCCGTTACCTACAGGTCGATTTGACAGTCTGACTTCTCGCATTTGACTGCCTATTCAACGTTTATATATCGGCCTTGGTGCACGCTAAATAGATACTATGAAAGCTTCTATAAGACTGGCGGTAATAACAGATATACGCTATAGCAAATATGCGCGGTATGGTTACGGTTAATATGATATATATGGTCTAAAGTTAATTGATTCCGACAGAGCGGGCTCCCCTGCGCGATGCATTAAAGTGTCGCACTTGACTGTTGGAAATTCTACCGACGAATGATTGCCTTTGGAACGCCCATCCTTGATTACCTCACCCAGACGGCAGACGGCATTAGACGATGCAACCCCATCCCTTCTTTGTCTTGCTACTCTCTATATTTCTTGTCAGAACAATTATTGTTGAAAATCTTCAAATCTGATTCTTATTTTATTTATTTCAATTGTTCGAAAACTGCCCATAAACAAGGACTAAATCAATTTCATGAAACCTACACAGTTTGCCACATCAACTATTACGCATTATAGCAGAGTATGTTATATGGTACTTTTAGTTGCATGGAAACAAGCATGCAATCAAGAAAGTTAATACAATTCGTGGCAATATAAGCTCCAGGTTTACATTTCTTCAAACGGAAGCAAATATACGCAAAGCTTATACGGTATAGCTCCATTAAGTCAAACACACGACAAGCCGCATCCTCAAAGAATATGGAACCAAAACAGTTCGATTCGCAATCGGGATAATGTTTGGAGTCCAACTATCATATAGCCTAGGCCTAAATTCCACTTTAACGCTATTATAGCCACTTATAGACCCTTGAAGTTAACCATAATAATACTTTACGATATAGCGCCACCAGAACATTCCACGCCTAGTATCATAACATTCCGCACACGTCCCATTCCGTATATGAAGAAAAAGATGTATGGGCAAAATTATCTAGTAGACTTTTGTGGGGAGTGTAATTTGTAATAGAACTTTTAACATGCATATGAATATGTGAAGACATATACAATGGAAAACGAACAATCAGATGAAGACACAAGTGATGCAAAAAAAAAACAATCCGATGAAACTGTAAAGACAAAAGTAATGCAAAACGAACAATCAGATGAAACTGTGAAGACACAAGATATGCAAAACGAACAATCAGATGAAACTGTGAAGACACAAGAAATGCAAAACAAACAATCAAATGAAACTGTGAAGACACACGTAATGCAAAACAAACATGCAGATAAAAGCCCTGTCTTTTGATTATCATATCACTTGGATACATTGCAATATTACTCCAGTTTCACGGCGGTCAATGCAAATCATATCACATTTCAAAAGAAAAAAATTGAAAAACCAACATGAAACATCTTTACCATATTCTATATAGAACTTTATCGTAAATTTATAATAATTGTAATAATTGTATGTATGTGCATCTTCCTGATAGTACCATTCACAATCAACCATTCTATCTGATTTATTAGTGCACTCGAACTCCCTGCCTGCGAAGTAGTCGATTCATTGTCAATATGTGGTCGCTCTTAGTACATTCTACTGTTATGATTCTACAGATATGTTATATAGTCGAGTGACTGGAGATCGCGTACCCCGCAATTCACACGTACACCGTTTTCCAGGCAAGCAGTGTTGTTAATTGAAGAAAACAACGATACATGACGATACCATTTATAATATATGAAATGGATACGGAGCTCTCAAAGTGCCAAACGATATGTCATGATGACGAGATAAATTATCTCGCCATATCATGACTTCATGCATGACGACATCCAAAACAAAGGAAGTCTACTTGTCAAGATAAAATATCTTGCCATGCCGACATCCTACTGAAAGATATCGACATGGCAAGATAAATTGGCGGTCAAATCATTTCACAAGTCGACTTGTTCAAAATTATGACGTCATGTTTCAAAATTATGTCGTCATAGTGAGACAAGTCCACCCCTTTCAATATTATGGGACATGGCGTGATATTTTATCTGAACAAGTCAACTTCGTTAAAAAGAATTGGAAATAATTGTTCTCGATATTTTTCTCGTCAACTTCCTTCAATAAGATCTTGACATCGTGATATCTCATTTGACATTTTGAGAGCTCCGTGGAAATATTGTAAACATTAGTTCAGAGTTTCCATGTCATGTATCACGACATAGATGTAGTAAATCTAAATAATATCATATATAATATATACATCAGGCATTGTATTAATATGCAGCAATAATATGCAGCATATTATTTTAGCTCTTTTGGCTGTGTATTTTCGCTTCGTTTTGAGGTCAGCCTCTATGACCATTCCCTCTAGAGGAAAAACCTGCCTGTGGTAATAAAATGATCCAAAACGCAATAGTAAAACATACATACATCTGGACCTAACCTACTTTCATCGTGTTTCGGTTATGCTTCACAGTTTGTTTTAGATTTACATAATAATCTGGGCAGAAAAATAACATCGCATCAGAACGAATGTGCTGACGCGAAGTCAAGAAGATAAACGACAGTGGACATACCTCTGCATAACCCAACCTATTTACGATTCGTACTCTTAAAAACAATCGCGCTTCATAAATTATTTGCATATCAAAGGTATCGTACCTACCACGATCCTAAACTTTCTCTCCTGTAGATTGATTCTGTAATAAACGCTGCGGGTCAAACCTAAGGCCACGGGTATTCATGATTTATAGCCACGGGACCGTAAAATGTCATGGCAGAAATTTCTAGTATGCCAAATTGAGATCCGAAGCGATGAATTTACGACAGCCTTGAGCTGCCGGTGAACGGTCCCAATGGATGTATCGTAGGTCTAAGTGAGATGAATACACATAGCGGCACGGTGCTTAAGGTTCACTTGTGTGGAACGCCGAACCGCAAATTATAACGGAACATTTATTTTGAGGGGTGGAAAACTTTTTACAACAGGATTAAGTGTTGAATGTTTTACTTCGCTGGCCGTAGACAGTATTTCTTAAATTTAAACCATTCGTGAAAAACATTTTCCCTAAGTTTGTTTGGATGAAGTGCCGTTTATTTGCTATTTTATTTACCATCGGAGGTAAGATTTTTTAAACCATTATTATTAAAATTATTAAAATTTGTCCTCGCAAGTCGGTATAGTTTTCTTCATAAAAGGTTGGTAAGTTCCATAAAACATCTGAGATTTTTTTGTTTGTTTTTCCTCAATGGTTCAGATCCAGTTTAAAATGAGATGGTGCAATAATAATGACAGGAAATATTATTGTCGTTAAATTGGAATTAGACTCAATCATGATACTGTGATACAATGTGATGATGATTAATAAATATATTCCATGTATTAATTATTTTTAATGTTATTATGTTATTGTTTGCATTGCAAACATTTAATTTATATTACACAAACTTTGTTTAACTATACAACAACTATATTGTGTATAGTTAGACGTAGTGTATTTAATATGCGTGACATGATGCTCTAAATTAGGTTATCAACTATTATAATTATTATATATTATTTTATTTTGATTTTAATTGCACGTATTATAACGGTAATATATACGCTAAATATTTCGAAAACAAAATATTATAATTTAATCCTTATTCATCCTAAAATATCATATCAGTAGTTACCATCTCCTGGACTATATCACTTAATATAGAGCTTAATAAAGTAATTTTTATTTATTTAAATGAAGAAGCTGTGATTAGCCAAACCCAAACTGTCACAAAGCGAACTAATGAATGGATTTTGTGATTGGTCAAAGCTCAATACATCTCGAGCATATATGAATCGTTATACTTTTATTTTCATTATCGAGATGGCCTTTCGTTGTCTCTTTATAATGGTATTCATGAATAAATACAACCAGGCTCGTAGCACATCTGCATTTGATAACACAATTAATGTTTGTGCACATATCACATTAAAATTGGATTTTTGTAATTATGTGTGTCACCCTTTGTCGTAGACTCTTATCAGCCGCTAAGTGATTTGTGCGCTATTAATGTCACAAGCAATGACTTGCGATAAACCATAGGCTATCCGTAAAACCATATTCGTATTTCAACCGTATCGACGAAAACAACTTTAAAGGAATAATGTCGTTTCATTTTTTTTTACTATAGTAGTACAGCTAAAGCGACTACCAAATACACCAATTAACATCACGAAGAAAATTCAGAAGCGTTGTGCCAGTCAGTCAAAACTCACAGGTTCTTCAGTACATGCATGGCTAAGTTCTGAAACCTAATTTTCAAAGTTCTAATTATTTAATTACACTTGCCTGGAAAGCTTACTTCAACCAGGAAAACCTACAATGTGATTTGGTTCTAGCTTTATAGTCAGCTGGCTGTTTGCTCATTGTTGATATAGGCGAGTGTCTTCAAATATGGTCAATTTCGTTAAAGGTATTCTCAGAGCCTTCCTCCTATCGTGATATTTAAATCATTGTCTATTGTCACCTAAAACAATTGTACTTATGTTGCCGTAATCCTCATAAGTGAGAATTTAAATTCAGAATCAGGTTTTACAGATTTTGTTATCCGGACATTTTTTTTGTTTTTCTGACTATTTCTAGTCCTAACAGCACCTTTAAGGTTTCACGCTTTATATTTACCGTTAATTAAATGCGACGGTTAACATTACACTATAATGTGTACTTGGAATAAGATATACAAAATATTATATGGAATGAATTCGACAGAGCTTCACGATGAATGTAAACTATGTTATCAAGATTCACGGGTAGATTACAGGATATGAAGGTGTATAGGGCCTATCATAACATACCGAAGCGTAACAATAACATGACGGGTGTGTGTGGCTGGGTGATTGGCACACAAACTCAAGTAACTGCCCCTGCAGTGATGGTATATCTGGGGCACTTGGTCTTCAAAATTCTTCATTATATGAACTCGCATTCGCATTATCGGTCAGTCATATGATGTTGTTTCTATAACATATTGCCACTAACGTCAGGAGACACGTCCTATCTATGTATGACGCAGTACAGTAACGCCTATTCAATAGGGGATTATAAGGGGACACGTCTTATCTATGTATGAAGCAGTACAGTAACGCACTACTTAATAAGGGATTATAAGGGGACACGTCCTATCTATGTATGACGCAGTACAGTAACGGACTACTCAATAAGGGATTATAAGGGGACACGGCTTATCTCTGTATTAATCAGACAGTAACGCACTCCTCAGTAGAGGATTATAAGGGGATACGTCTTATCTATCTATGACGCAGTACAGTAATGCACTACTCAATAAGGGATTATAAGGGCGCACGTCTTACCTATGTATGAAGCAGTACAGTAACCCCTACTCAATAGGGGATTAGCAGGAGACACGTCTTATCTATGTATGACGCAGTACAGTAACGCCTACTCAATAAGGGATTATAAGGTGATACGTCTTATCTATGTATGAAGCAGTACAGTAACGCACTACATAATAAGGGATTATAAGGCGACACGTCCTATCTATGTATGACGCAGTACAGTAACGGACTACATAATAAGGGATTACAAGGGGACACGTCCTATCTATGTATGACGCAATACAGTAACGGACTCAATAAGGGATTATAAGGGGACACGGCTTATCTCTGTATGAAGCAGTACAGTAACCCCTATTCAATAGGGGATTATCATGAGACAGGTTTTATCTATGTATGAATCAGTACAGTAACGCCTACACAATAAGGGATTATAAGGAGACAAGTCTAATCTTAATTAAACATCTGGCAATATATGTGATATTAATTAGCTTCAGCAACTCTTTGTTATTCTTTACTATTGAACTATTGAACTCCAGTTATGGTATGTAAAGTTTTTAATATTTTGTATAAAACATATAAACAAGCGATTTTCTAACAGCTGCGTCGGGGAAGGGGCAGCGGAGGCTGCCGCCATCCTAACAGCTGTTCGATACATAGGCGTAGGGGAAGCGGCAGGATAGGCTGCCGCCATCTTAGCAGCTGGTCGATACATATGCGTCGGGGAAGGGGCAGCGGAGGCTGCCGCCATCCTAACAGCTGGTCCATACATAGGCGTCGGGGAAGCGGCAGAAGAGGCTGCCGCCATCTTAACACCTGGTCGATACATAGGCGTCGGGGAAGGGTCAGCGGAGGCTGCCGTCATCCTAACAGCTGGTCCATACATAGGCGCCGAGGAAGGGGCAGCGGAGGCTGCCGCCATCCTAACAGCTGGTCCATACATAGGCGTAGGGGAAGCGACAGAAGAGGCTGCCGCCATCCTAATAGCTAGTCGATACATAGGCGTCGGGGAAGCGGCAGGATATGCTTAGCAGCTGGTCGATACATAGGCGCCGGGGAAGGGGCAGCGGAGGCTGCCGCCATCCTAACAGCTGGTCGATACATAGGCGTCGGGGAAGCAGCAGAAGAGGCTGCCGCCATCTTATCACCTGGTCGATACATAGGCGTCGGGGAAGGGGCAGCGGAGGCTGCCGCCATCCTAACAGCTGGTCGATACATAAGCGTCGGGGAAGCGGCAGGATAGGCTTAGCAGCTGGTCGATACATAGGCGCCGGGGAAGGGGAAGCGGAAGCTGCCGCCATCCTAACACCTGGTCGATACATAGGCGTCGGGGAAGGGGCGGCGGAGGCTGCCGCCATCCTAACAGCTGGTCGATACATAGGCGTCGGGTAAGCGGCAGGATAGGATTAGCAGCTGGTCAATACATAGGCGCCGGGGAAGGGGCAGCGGAGGTGCCGCCATCCTAACAGCTGGTCGATACATAGGCGTCGGGAAGCGGCAGAAGAGGCTGCCGCCATCTTAACAGCTGGTCGATACATAGGCGTCGGGGCAGGGGGTGGGGAGGCTGCCGCCATACTAACAGCTGGTCGATACATAGGCGTCGGGGAAGGGGAGGCGGAGGCTGCCGCCATCCTAACAGCTGGTCGATACATAGGCGTCGGGGAAGCGGCAGGAGAGGCTGCCGCCATCTAAGCAGCTGGTCGATAC
>JAODFY010144088.1:0-25538 GCA_027580055.1 Paracaudina chilensis | reverse complement strand
CAGATTCTAGAAAACTTGTTATTTCGATATCTGGTGAATGCAATATTCTATCAAGTTCAATTAAGGCATGTAGGTTGAAAGTATGATACGTATCTTGTAATCATCATTTGAGATGCGTCAAATTTTCGATGGAAAACTACGTTTTATGCTCATCTAAACCAATCAAGTGTAACAATTAACTGACATTTCCTTTTTTGCTCATAATACAAGTCATTCATATTCAAGAGTTGTTTTATCAAAGTAACAAGGATTGTTAACGTAGAGCGATTTTACTTTCAAATTCTATACAATGATGATAAGTTATTTTTTTTTTAAACAGCATGTTATTGTTTAATCAAATTTACTATACGATATCTACTAGCTGAATACAGCTCATATAACCAGGCGTAAGAGACGGATATGCTTAATTTAATCAAAATGTTTTATTTTTGTTTTATTTATTCCTTGTTATTGTCCGAAATACTTGCCGTCCAAATCGCGTTTGAATTAATAAAGAGAGATCCACACGTCTATCTGATTGTTACAAAAAAAATAGGCAACAAAGGACTATTTTATGGACTGTATTGTTTTGGATACTCTAAACATAGTTTTCCCCTCTCTGTCTTGAAAACTTACCTCTTAAAAACACGGTCACATCTTCGAGTTGTGGAATTATATTCTCACTGTGAAAGGTTAAAAAAGTCTTGTTATATGGCGGTGGGAATTGACCAGTTATTAAAGGGCAAATTTAAAAGAATAGTCCAGACACATTTAATTAATATGCTCAAAATATATAACAAAATACCAAACCCCACCTCACCAACTCTGAACATTTTCTGTGTGGCGCATCGTAATTGAATTGCCGTTGGTTGTAGAGCACATAGCATGTCCCAATATCGAGTTATCACGTCATGAAATATTATGATCGGCCCCCAAGATCCACACACATAGTGGCGCGTAGCCAGGGGCGATTGGAAGGGGGTGAAATTGAGGTGGCGTCTGTGATGATGACGAAGTCATGACATATTGTGAGCGTGTTTGCGCATGCTTTAGCGTGGGGTCTAGCCCCTGGAAACAGAATCAAAATCAACGAATGAAATCAACGAAAAAAAACAATGAATAAAAGTTCACCTTTGTGAACATTATTTTAAATATAACCATGTTAAGTCAATCTAATTTGTGCAGCATTTTGTGGCTGGGGTGGGGGTGGGGGGTGAGCCCTTCAACGCCCCATACCTGCAGCTACATGCCACTGCCCACACTCACACGTAAGAGTAACCTTCGACGTCTCCCCTACAGCTGGCATATAATAGGGATAGGATAAGAGACCATTGATGATTCAGTTCATCTCGTGTGGCTCAGTCAAGTGTGAGATTTCAGCCAAACGACCAGAGAACCTATATACTCGTAAAACGATCTCTTTCATTCAGTCCCGGAGATACGCCCACCATGCCTAAATTTCAACCTGTAATAAGCTTTGAAATCAAACGCCTAAACGGAAGTTATCTCTGTCAATAAAACTTTTATTCAACCAAATTCCTTATAACATTCACTAATAATTAATTTAACTGTTTTTGTCTTACTCAATCACCCACCCACAGCCCAGTTAATCAAGATAATTAATCTATTGTTATCCATTTGCTAGCATCTACACGTCCAGTGTTGCTAATTTGATACTGTGAATGCGTTCGGCAATATTTAATTTAAATGCTTTTATCGTACCCAATCGCCCAACGCCTTAAGAAAATCGATCCATCATTATCCATTTGTTAGCGTCCAGTGTTGCTAATTAAATACTCAATTTGGAAGTACGGATTTCGTTTGCCCTAAAACCACATATTGATTTTATATATAAGCTCCACATAATCTTCCGCAGTTTCAAACAGTATAGCGCAAATATCGTTGTATTAAATGTACTATCAGACTTTTTTTTGGGGGGGGGGGGTTAATTAAAACATTCCCTGAAATACGTTGCATTTTGCTATCTTAATTGATCTGGATTGACGTAAAAGTTTGTATATCTCATTAGCCATATTTAAAATGCGCATGTATTAATTAGTGGCATTAATCGGTTTATGCATATAATTTGTCGTCGAACAAATCACGTAAAATATGCTTCTAATCTTCATTCCTCGCTAATGAGTGTTACATTTTACAAATTGAGTAGAATATAGTTGTTTTATTGGACGAACAGTTTACTGAGTGATTACACCAGCAGACTGAGAGAATAAATATGTTGCTTCTCAAAGTCTGACACTACCTTTAATATATAGTGCATATATTACATACTCCGATGACTTAAAGGGTTGATTTTAATCAGAGTCATACAAGTAATTAAATGAAACACAAAACCAGCAGGTAAGCGTTTATGAAAGAGAATAAAGAATGCAGAAATCAGTATGCGAATAACTTGTTCAATTCTTGAAATATCAATGTTTAAAAGGTATATTAATTAATTTATAACATCAGAGTGTCACTTGGAGTCAATATCTTTTTGAATTTATTTCTTAATATTATTATCCACATTTACACTGGTAAGTTTAATTCAGTATATTAATGGTCCGGAAGGACATCAGTCCTCATTAAAGACCCTGGCAGTTTAGAGAAGCAGCGGCGATTTGGAGTGCTCATTGAGCTTCCTGCAGTATGAACAGGTTACTCGGCGCCATTCGGGAATGAACCATACAATCAACGACCACATTCTTGAATAAGTCAAAAAATATTCGGCTTTTGTAATTTTTTTCCTATCTACATATAGTCGGACTATTTGCTATTGCCTGCTGGGTGTCCGACCACGAACGATATGACAAGGGTGCATTGGGCCAGCCCAAGTGGGCAGGAAGGGGTAGTCCCCCCAAAACCCACCGGTCTAAATTATTAAAAAGGAAATAAAAAAAGCAGTTGCACTATGATGTCATCATAGACTAACTAACATATAAGCCTCCGTATCGCTGAAAATGCATCATTTAAATAGTTATATCTTGTCAGAACGCAACAAGCTATCTGAATGCTGATTTCACGTTCTTGTAGATATATGTGTCTTCTTCAATAACATGTAGCACATTATAAGCTATCACTGTATTTGTATCCTTTAACATTGATAGCCTGTCGGACTTCTGAAGCATACTATTCGCCCAAATTCTTCTTTTCGGGCCCTTACCAGATTGGACAAAGTATTTCCATTATAGATACATTATTTGCCAGGTGGTCTTTAAATCTAGCCCACGGTGTACTCTGACACATACGATAATCGGAACTGTAACGAGCATGTAATTATATTTAATTAATTTTACGCCTTCCAATAAAATCCAGACAAAATATCAACTTTAAAAATCATAAACCAAATGTAACCCAATAAAAATAATCCTAAACCAATTTAAAATGTAACAACCAATCACATGATGTATTGTTACCGCTGCGCATTTCTTCTATTTTTTTTCAATAGTTGTTACAGAACATACCCGTATATCCCCTCTTCCTCCAGCAAGGCGAACGATTTAACAAATTCCTCGCACGCATGCGTCGAAAAGAGCGTCTTCAACTGAGTGTACACGACGTTCCTGCGGGCAAAACAGGTGAAGAGGAAACAATCGATGATCGTAATTCATTGACGCAACAACATACCCCGCTGGTTGTGTGCAAATCTAACCGCCGGGGGTCAAATACGATAGTTGTAAGGTAATATTTCTCAACAAGATGAAACTGAGAATGTGAAGTTTTGGGGTGAGGGTGGATGCACGGTTCACTGAACTAGAACCGTTATAATATACTTAGAAAGGTGAAAAGATTTAACTTTAATAAAATACACATTATAGCTTTAAAATTTGTAAATGAATGAAGAGGCCTATATTGACCTAACATATGAATGGTATTTATTAGTTTGTATTTTTAATATTTTGTATATTTTTCATTTCTACCATGAATATATAAAAAGCAGGTCGTGTTTGAAAGTCAAGTTTTATTTCAAAATTAAAGCGCCATCTTAATTCGCCGAAGCAATGTTACGGCCTGCATATACGTCCGGTGATCACAATAAGACATTAAATTAACTCCACTCCAAACCAAGTTGGCCAAAATATTAACCATATACCTAAATAAATTGAAATATTACCAGTACGGTAGTAGTATTAACGAAAAGCCTAACAACATTAGCTTATATGAAAGAGGATATAAACATACACAAGTCAATACAAGCAACATTCGAATAAATGAGACACAAACCCAACAGGTAACCTTAGCTTATATGAAAGAGGATAAAAAGATACACAAGACATTGCAATCAACATCCAAATAAAGGGAAAACACCCAAAAGATGGTCAAACCATACACAAGACACTGAAATCAGCATCCACCTAAAGAATAATCAAACATTAGTTTTATCGGACAAAGGTAACATGAGTGTTATGCAGCAGTAATGCCGGTACTTTCCTCGTTACATTCTAGAACATACTCCATTGAACAGTCCCTTTGACACTATGAACTGGGTCGAGCCATCGGTTTCTCACGCCCGGATTTATATGATTTAATTAACTATCTTCTTGAAAATTAGTGGGGCAGTTTATTCTAAATTAAGACTCCTCATGCGACATGTGATCGGCCCAGAATTGGCCAGTGTCTAACTTTGGACCAATCAGAACAGTTAATTTATCCAAAACCTTTCTTTACTTTACCATATAGGTAAGAGAACCGACATATACACAATTAAGACACCATCACGACAAGACACAATCAGCAACCAAATATCTTGTTCCATTTTCAAGATATCAATGTTTTATATGTACCACAGAACTAGAACACGGAGAATGACGTCAAGCAAAGGAAACTGAAGCACCCTTAACACTAGGTTGATACGGCAAGAACGTTCTAAGCGTAATACAAATACTGTGATAAATGCGAAAACTTCAATAACTTAACGAGATTTGCATGTTATAAAATAGTTGTTCCTTGTTGGAGGTTATCACACTTGCCACAAACAGCAAGATGGAAATAATTTGGTTGAATGTGTTTGTTTCTCTTTGGGAAAACTATGAAAATGTACATTCTTAACTAACGTTAAGAATGTACGTAAAGCACCAGCCTTAGCTGTATTTTGCCGTATTAGCAAGAGAGCCCTCGCATTTGGCTTGCTTCAATCGGGTAAGTGTGAGAGGGCAATAACACTATCGTCATACTCCGTGTTCTATTTCTGTGATATGTACACTTTCAGCGATACGATGGCTGCCAATTTTTGTCTCAAAAAAGTCAACGATGCCATCACAGAGCTAATAGGAGAGTTAATTCTTATGTTTTCCTCTATCACTTAGACGCTAGTTTATTTCCATTCTTTGGGGTATGCATTTTGTTAACATATCTAAGTCTTTGTCTAAGATATCCTTTGTCCAAGATATCAATGGTTAATATGTACGCTTTCAGCGGTACGATGGCTGCCATATTTTTTTTTCAGAAAAATGTTGCGAAGTAAGTCAACGATGATATCACAGCGCTAGATATTACTTAGACGTTAGTTTATTTCTCTTCTTTTGAGTATTCATTTTGTTAACATATAATATACATCTGTATCATGTGGTACACAAAAAAATTATTAACAAACAAAATTATTGAAATGTTGCATTTTATCGTTGTACGATCATCATTAAATAAAGAGATACAAAATGACATTAATCTAAGTGACGCTGTGTTGTTATAACATATTTTTACATGTCCTTTTTCTAAAAAAATGCAGAATTAGCATTAGTATACCTTTCAAGTGGTCATAATACGGACAAATTACAAGTCATTATTCCCCCCACCCCCCCCCCCAAAAAAAACAAAATTAATATTGATGAAATTATACCTTTCAAATAATAATTCTCAAGAACTGAAGAATGGATGCTATTTGGATGCTAATTACTGCAATCAGCATCGTAATATTTTCGTATCGCCTTAATTAATTCGTATCGCTGAAAGTGTATACAGCGCTGATGTGAGAATTGATCACTGTTATTTGTTCATGTTGATTGTTGGTCTTTTTTATCCTCTTTCACATAGGATAAGTCTGTTTTTCTTTAACTAATTGGACTTGTACTAGTCTTCCAAATCGCACAAATGGAAAATTATTTACTTTATAACCTCACCATGTTTTAATTTCATCCTTGGTATATTCTATCCTTGGGATAACATCACCACTGGGGAAAGATAAAACAAATTTGATATAACAAAAACAAAAGTTTTAAGTTTTAAAACTCGTTAGATGATTCATTGAATGCACATTAATCTGCAGCTTGGTGGTTAATTTGGAAACAAAGCAATATGAAAAGAACTGATTTTATAATAAATTTGCGAATAAAATTGCGTTCCTATTTTTTTCTGTCGAATTATACATTGAATGAAAATTATTCATCTGGTCATGAGATTGCTCCACTGGTCCCACGTGCTTACTAATTCAAATAAATAAATAAATTTCATCACTACATATTAAATGAAATGTAAATGTGCTTAAAACGCATTCTAGTCTGGAAATACTTTGTCCTAGTTGGATGTAGGCCAAACCGAAACACCAAAAGTCAAATTTTAGGCCGTTTTCTGATTGGACAAAGTATTTCCAAACCTAACACGTTCTGTCACAGGTAAACAGTGAAGAGCTTGCAGTTGATCAGAGGAAGGGTGTAAGGTTGTAAGATTTCGCCCAGAATTAACAAGGTGACACAATCACAGACTGAGGTAGATTGGAGCCAAATTGGGTTGAATCTTAAAAATATATAACAATATTTTGAACCTAATACGTTCTGCTAAATGAAACCAGTGAAGAGTTTGCAGTAGTTCAGCGGAAGGGTGTGATATACAACCAACGCGATGGCTCGTTTGCGCTGCTTTTTTATATAATAGTTGTAAACGCGTAATGCCTAATTTATTAAAACAACCTGCAAGTACAGGAGTGGTAAAGTCCAGTTGTTTCTGTTTATATAATTATATAATGTACACCAAGCGTCGGGCACTGGCCTTGGCGCAATTTGATCTACAACATGACTGTGTAAATAATTGCAACCCAGCCAACATATATAAATCGCTCTGACCTATAATACATAGCTCCAACCCTTATTTACCAACCCCAAACACAACACGAAACAATTCCCACCAAAACATCATGTAAACAGTATCATTATTATTTTCTACCAGTTATAATACCGTCAACTTCACGAGTATAGCGCGGTCAGACCACAAATACCGACCATATCGAAAGACTCACTGTTTATATTTGAATGCAATCTCAGCTATTTGATGTCTTCGTTTGAGATAGTCTTCGTCCGTAAATCCCTGCATGAAGAAGAATTAAAAAAAAAACAGGGTGATGACCAAAATCGAATCAAATGTACACACTGGGTGATTTGACCAGTTGATAGAGGCGATACTATTTACAAATACGATGGGGAATATTAGCAGCCATGTTCGAGTTTATTGTAGTCATATTTAACTCAATATGAGAATGCACTTGATGGAAGTCTTTTTTGGGGGGTTGTAGAGTGAACGTATGTAGACGAATTTAAATTGAAGAATGCCGTTGACGCCTTTACATCGGACAGTCGTTGCCAGGTTTGGGGTATTGGGGTGAAAATGAAAACACCAAAAAACCATTTATCTCTGTTAGTAATAGGTGGATGCACTTATCAGGTGGCCATTGTGTAATTGTCAGTGGTTTGTAGCGTGGAAATATATAAATAAATTTAAACCGGTATATGCCGATAACGAAATATGCTATGCTCATTGTATCAGGTGTGATTTGTAGCCGTATGGCTAAATCGCCGTAGTCACATGTTTCACGGGAAATATCTTTTCATGACGGCGTCATTTCATGAATGGAATGTACATGTATATTTTTCTCCAAAATTGTCTAGGGGGTGAGGGGGTTGTTAAAGGAGTGCGTGTAGGGTGATAGTTATTTTCAGGTGTATCAATGTATGGTGAAAGTGGATGGGTGCATAAATCTCACTTTGGAATATGAGGGCACATTTCCAGATGGCAGATATCCACTTGTTATATTTAGTGTAATATTACAGAAATATAAAACGCATTTACCAGATTACCATTAGTCAATTGTGGTGTGGAAGTTTATAGATGTATTATGCCGAAATATGCCGATATCACATTTTATACGGGATATATAATTGTAGGTGAATATAGGATAATTGTATAACTGGGAATCATATATAAACACACACTTGTATCTTCTATGGTGTCTCCTATATATTAAGTGCTGCATTTAATCGAACTTATGATTATGATTATGCACTCCATGACTGACGGATGCTGTCCAATTGTGTCTTGCATGATGACATTGGGCGGTTGCATTTTAATACTTGGATACATAAGCATGGACTTACCGGGTATTCGTTGTCCAGTTTTGTGAGGTATTGTGGAATTAAGTGCCTCACCTATCGAAAATATGAGTTACGTACGTGCCTGACGGTTGCTGTCCAGTAGTGTCTCGCATTGTGACTTCGGGTGGTTGCATATATCTTACTGGTGAATATAAGTATGCATACACTTACCGGATGGTCGCTGTCCAGTTGTGGCTCGTATTGGGATAGTAAGTGGGTGCATTTGTCCAACTCGGAAATATGTTTCGGGAACCAAACCGCTAATAAAAAAGGTAACAAAATAAAGTTCGTCATAAACTGATAAATGACGTTTTGGATTATTTATTACTATTCTTTTCAAGGTGTAAAATACCCGGGCCAGTTTATATTATGTATAATTAATGAAAATATGCGACCACCATAGGGTGCGTGGGGATTCCATCAAGATATCTACACAGTAGGCCTAGTTCAGCGAAAATGTTCAGCGACAAAATGCAACAATCGTACAGTTAGTGCCAAATTTCTTCGCAATTTACGATGTGAAAGATCCGGGAAGTCTTTTGAATCAAAATTATCAAGGGAAACGTATGGCAAAATCTCCTTTTGGTGAAAGAAGGGTAATTCTCAGGGCTCACAACCTGAAGATTGCTTTCACGGAAAATACTCCAGGATGCTTTTGTTGGCTGACAAAATGAGGGCAGCTGTGCCCAGTGTACAAATGAGATAATCTGTAACGTTATATCGTAAACAAATCGTTGAGTTGGTCAGTATAGCTCTGATGCCTACATTCATGTACATGACATGCGTTTAAAAGTATATAATTATTTAATTTACCTACAGTGAATATTTAGTTTTCAAATTGACCCAACATCTGGTCTGGGTCAAACTTTAATTTTGTTAAACGATATACAGTTACACAGAGATATTACATTAACAAAATAATGATAATGATAATAATGATAATGTAAAAACATACACCAATGATTGACAGGTGACTCATATTGTTACCTTTCGGTGTAATTACTTCCTTGTGTAGCCTTACATCTTCAGCCACTTTATTAAGGTTGCATATCAAGTTCTTGTTGGTCCCTATTTTACTATCACATTGGACCATGAAGTCGTATTTCTTTTCGACTTTAGATGGGCGGGATTCAACGTGAGTGACAGCTACGTTGAGAACCTGTGATGAAGGGTAAGATGGGTGTGACTTGCAGTGAATGATTGACACAAAAAGGCGTGACTTTAGTGAGAGATAGTGACGTTGCCCTGTGATACAGGGTAAGATGGGTGTGACTTGTGAAAGATTGGCACAAAAGGGTGAGACTTGACGTGACTATAGTGAGAGATACGTTAATAACCCATTGGCGAATACAGGGAGGATCATTTGGCTAAAATTATCTACCATGGAGATTTGAGCCTAGCGAAGTTTATCTGTCAATTGCGTTTAATTAATCTATATTTTTTCCGTGAGGGTAGGGTGAGGTATATGTCATTATCTGTAACAATCATATACATGTATTAACCTTGTCAGAATCAGGTATACATTTCATTAAAGGTTACGCGCTCCGCGCACAATAATCTTATAGTCTTATGTTCTTCGCATACAACTATGTCCAAGTGTACCTCCATCCCCCCCAAAAAACTGAAATATTGGTAAGATGGGCGTGGCTTGTGGAAGGCTGACATACACCTCATTAATGTCCATGGCTACGCAATCATCAGACAGGGACGTGAGGACCGATATATTCAGAACATCAATTTTGGGTAATGTGGGCATGACACAAAATGACTTTAATTATATTGCTTCAGAACAGTTATCAGTGAGTGCGGTGGAAGGGGGGGGGGAGGGGGTTAGTGGCGTGATCATATTTCCATACCCTGTAAGTGAGGATTACTATCGAATTATTGGATTATTTATTACAGATTGCCTTTGAATTCTGTTAAAACCGGGGGGGGGGGCGCTGGGTGATGTTGAAATTTATGATCGCATCTTTTTTTCATGAATGGGATGCATCAAGGAAAAGAGTAGCCGACCACAAATTTAACGTTTAAGGCGGGCGAAAGGCTACGATTTCCAGGAAATGTGGAAGAACAATGGAGCGAAAGTTTACGGAGAGCTCACATCGGGGAAAGTTTTGAAAAATTGCTCTTTTCGATCACCCAATAACCCATCCCCCAAACCCAACCCCAACCCGAGGCTATACATCATTTTCATAAACCACACAAAACCACACTAACCTCAAAAACTTTCAACGCCATTCGCAGAGTCTCAAACCCTTTATCCTCCCTCGACGCGAAAGTAATATGGAGCTTCCTGACGGCGCCGTAGAGGGGCGATATTCCATCCTCGAAGACGTCGTCTACTTCGCCCGTAGGACTCAGGACCGGACTCGTCCCGATGAGATCGATCGAATTCCGAACCGAATCCCTTCGGGCATCTTCGATCAAACTCGTCCGTCGTGTAGGGTATTCATAGATCTGTGAGTACAAATCGATAAACGGTTCGGCTGGTAAGTGGTTTCGTATTACAGATAATTTGCAAGCGTTACGAGGCAACCTCTGTTTATTATTGCCGTTTCCACAGAGAGTAACTTAAAATTGAAATAATCCCTTCCTATACTGTCAGACTATCTTATAATAGATTAGGCATTCCCAACCATATTTGATGAAGCACCACTTTAAAAAAATAAAAGTACTTTAAGTACCATCATCCAATCTGGTAAATATCTGTCCTGGGGGAGGGTCTAAGGAGAAGGGGTGACATTTTTGCCTATGTTATCAGCCTTAGGTTCAAAATGGTTCTATCATTTCCATGTTTTAAGTACATATGTACTACCATTTTTGATTTTATTTAAGGGCGCCAATATTTCATTCTCGAGCTAGGGGCGGTTGTCCCCTGGGTCAATGGTAGTTTCACTGGGTCCAGGGCTCCCTAAAGACAGACAGTGTCTGTCTGAGAGCATTCTGTACTAATTTTCATACTATAATTTGATTTGTTTATGTTTTGTTTTTTTATTTTTCACATTTTTAGGTGTCGTTTGAAATCTGAAAAGAATAACTGCAGGGATTTCCCCGCTCGTATCGCGATACTGTATAAAATACATTTACAATAATTTGAGATAAAATACACTCCATCTTGAGAACTCGAATAAATAATAGCGCGATTTCATTTTATTTGGCATTCTAATCTAGAATTTGAGTGTCTAATTGAGAAATTGTAGGTTTTTTTTGTTAGCCGCGCCGCCGCGCAACAAATGGCGCGCGCTCCACCAGTTGAGAAAAGCCTGCTATAGATTAACAGCTCTAAAAATAAATTGTTATAAGGAAGTATAGTAGGGCTTGTGTTGTTTGCAAATAAATACATGTTGTTTACATACATTCATACAATTAGGGCCTAATTTCTTCGCAAATATGGTGATTTACGGTGTGGAAGATATAGCTAGGAGTATTTTAATCATAATACTAAACAAGGGACAAAATCTCCTTTTGGTAAAAGAAGGGTAATTCTCAGGTTTCAAACCCTGATTATTGCTTTAATCTTTAACGTGTTTTTATTATGGCGGGGGCGCAAACGTATTTTCTTATATTACTTTTTGCACAAACCGTAGAAATTAGAAAACATATTAGTAGAAAGCATTATAATTATTTTTATATATATAATAAAACATATATGTTTATAAAAAGAATATAAATATTTCGCCACCTTTTAGCAATTTGCGCGCTAGATTCGCGTACATTAAATTTGGTTTGTGATCCATGATAACACGAGCATGCATTATTAGCCCCCCCCCAAGAAAAGGAAGTAAGGTTAGATATCTGCGCATGCACATAATGCCCGAAGTGGTTTTGTCTTTGGAAACTCTCCATTCTCTCCACCCCCACTCCCCATCGGCAATTGATAAATAACTAGTAAATACTTATTAAATACTTTTGATAGTTGCCCTAGCTCAAAAAATACATTTTTCTTGCAAAATACAAAACGGCCGTGAATATGTGTGTCTATTTTGAGAATCGTGTGTTACATTACAATTGTGTAAATGATAGTACAAGTTTGTGTCTAAATAATTGTTAAGTGTTAAAAAAACCCACCAAAAGCCATGTATACTTTCATCTCACAAAAAGGGTTTAGTTTAATACGCAAATGAAATAATGCGACGGGCATGCAGTTGCAGTGCCAGACTTGAAATTCTGGGGATGGGGGAAAGTGGGGTGGGGGGCAACTGAAATTTTTGTATGATAAGAAAACACAATGAAATTTTAAAGAAATTTAAAATAAATGAAATGATATATTTTTATTTGTCAATAATTGTAAATAATATATTTTCATTTTCAAATTTTAAAGAAATTTAAAATAAATGAAATGATATATTTTTACTTGTCAATAATTGTAAATAATATATTTTCATTGTCAGATTCACATGAATCATTATAACGTGAGGTTATATAGAATTAAGGTTCAAACGTAGAAATGGTGAAAAGCGTGGGCGTCAACAGCGTCGACCAATTTTGAGGTTCCTAGAAATATCCAATGGATCACTGCCGATAACCACTTAGGAATGTATCTATATTTGGAACAATTATAGTTATCTATTTTGACGCTGCCCAATCCAGATATCAATTATGATGCAAACCCAGCTGATACAATAAATCTGGTATGTTGTCACCACACTGATCACCGATACAGGAATTGCTGGCTTGTCACAGTAATGGAAGTTAATATATATTACACACGACCTTAGTCTTGTAGTACAGTTGTGCGTATATAACCTTTAATCAAGCCACCAAATTGCCGTTGAAAGGTTTGTAATTAATTACCCGATTCGACTTTGTTTTTGCTTTAAAAAGCAATAATCATGGTTTTATTTTATAACGATTTTGTCATCATTGTTCAACGATTTTGTCATCATTATACCATATATAGTGTGATAATGCATGGAAGATTTGTTACAAAACCTACCGATATTCTTCAAAAAGAGGAATAATGTATAATACTCCCTCAGTAGGTGGTTTTGTGGCATTTTGGTTTGAAACTCTCCATTTTTATAATCCTACCGCTCCCCACCACTCATCTTTTGAACCCCATACCCCTTTCGTTTTCGGTACCATACGTTACCATGGATGTCGTTTTTTTTTAATATTGGGCGGGTTGAAGCTTTTAATAACTTTTACTCCAGTAATTCAAGATATCACACTTTTAACACTCGTTCTAAACACTTTCTCAGTCATCCATATTCCAGAACTGTTCAAAATCACTTGCAAATTCGTGTGTACACTCACATAGTCAGGATATTAAAAATCCACCCACATCAAATACCTATAAACGAAAACTGAAACATCACCTTTTAAATATTACAATGAATAATCCACCCTAACCCATCGCTGTATTCGTCATTCTACCAATTGATTTGCACCTCTAAATTTACCCTTTTCTCTTCTTTCTCCCCACTCTACTACTTTACCCACTTTAGTTTCACTTCTGTTAGGTTTAACTGAACGTTTTTTTTATTTTGGCTTAGTTTGTTTTATTAGCTACTTTTAGGGTCCAGACACGAAAAGTTTTACTTACTTCTGGATCCTCTACTTATATTTTAGTATATGTTATTGTTCAGTGTTATGTTTTAATGCTTTATTGAACTTGCATATGACTATGTTACTTTATCTGATTATGGATAGTAGAAATAAACTTGAAACTTGAAACTATACACCAATTTGGGGGAATAAACCCTGACCCCCCGCCCCCCCCCCCCCAAAAAAAAAATGGATGTCTATGAAGGAGAGATAATACATATACAACATGAAGCGATAGTAGTAACTTTATCAGTAAATAGGAAGGGTTTATCTGCGCGGGACAATTTTTTTTGGGGGGGGGGGTGGCAGGAGTTAATATTACCGTCTAAACACAGATTAAGAAAGACTCGAGTACGTAAGCTCTGACCCATGCACCACTGACTATACTTAATAAGCAAGCAAGCGCAATTGTCACATTGCATTATCACAATGCATTATTTTCTTCGATTGAAACACTGGCCGGGTTGACCCCTATCAACTCAGCCATCACCCACCCTCACCCACCTCCAAAAATCGACGCCCATGCCCTTAAGTTCTCTTAACAATTTTATATTTTTTACTAACATTACTATTCATCAGTCTGTTATTAACAACATTTCAGAAATAAGGATAAAACGTGAAAGTTGTCCAAAAAATTGAGGAAAGAAATTGGAGAACCTTACCTCTTCCAGCGACTTCGATCCTTTTCCCATCATTATTCCCCTGTTGCGAGATTTTAGCGGCAAATTTTTCGACATTTTTTCCGGTTTAATTTCTCTGCTGTGGATAAACGTACAATCAACGTCGGAACAGCTGCTATAAATCAAATTCTAAGAATTTGTATTTGTTTTTTAAATTTTGTTCGGTTTTATAAAAAGTCCGTTAGAGCTTCTTGACTGGTTAACATCCTTTTTGTTTGAATCTACAACAGTGTGCAAGACCGCTTCTGGACGTTCTTTACAAAGCAAAGTACACAGCGATATTTAACCGTCGATTCGTTGCTCAAAAAACCTATGTCACGAGTAACAAGTTGTCGTGGTATATATGTTATTAGATTTCCTATCTGGCTTGCAAGAGTTTGGTAATTTAAATGTTGGCTCCCCCGGGTCGGATAATTCATTAGTATACAGCTTTTAATTAAGATCGTTTAACGAGCATGAATGGATTAAGGTGAATATACGTACGAGTATATATATATATATATATATATATATATATATATATAAGAATGATATAGGGTGATATAGGCCTCTATAGGGGTGAATTCGACTTAGTTTAAATTCTTCATTGTCAGGTTTAGTTCCGGTACGAACGTAACAACTTCTAATATGACATTCTTGACGTCATCAATCTACACGCCCTAATTCTATACGTTAGGTTATAGCGATGACGTCAAGATGTACGTCACATGCTTGCGTCTACCTTTGGCTTTATCCTCCAGATCTGTCGGTTGTTCGAACTCTGAGAGAATCGCCATCAGCTGTTTAAACAAACACGCGCCATTTTGCTTATTTTGCGTTTTAGTTTGTATAATTGTTTTTCATAAATAATAGGCCAATTATTGATTAATTATTCCATTCAATTTATTTTTTATTAAAATGAACATAATTACATAATTCGAAAAAATAAAGTAAAACCAAATAGTAATCATTATAAAGATACATGAATAACTAATATGGCATTGAAATGAAAGGAGACCAGGGGAAAGTTAATAAATAACTTATACGAAACCTGGCCACCAAAATAAACAAAGCCCTAAACGGATAGGGGTAGGGGTACAGAAAACAAAAGGAAATTAATAAACCTAGTAAGAAGAAGATTCCAATCAGCAGGAATGAGAAAGATTACTTAGATATTTTTTTTAAGATTTGTTTTAAAAATGTTTAGGGTATGACTATACTTTATAGAATTTGGCAACAAA
Organism: Paracaudina chilensis; assembly: GCA_027580055.1. Lineage (NCBI taxonomy): Eukaryota > Metazoa > Echinodermata > Holothuroidea > Molpadida > Caudinidae > Paracaudina > Paracaudina chilensis. The sequence continues at coordinate 9,758 of JAODFY010144088.1, read as the reverse complement.
TTCCAAGAATTATTACCATTAAAGTAGATACATTTTTTTGTAGCTCAGTTCTAGGCTTAATGTTATGAATGGAGGAAGCACCGCGAGTACTATAACTATGAACATCAAAATTATACTTTATGGGGAAACTTATAGTATTTGGTAGCAAATTGTTTACAAGATGGTACATGAATACTCCTAATTGCATATTATAGAGATAAAAAATAGGCATAAGATCTATTTTTTTGAATAATGGAGGAGTGTGATCAATATAACCTACATTACAAATGATTTGCACAACTCTCTTTTGAAGAATATGTAAATTATTTTGAAGAATATGTAAATTATTTATAGGAGAACTATGGCCAAAGCCCCAGACAATATTAGCATAAGAGATTATCGGTAGGATTAAAGCATTGTACAACAAAAGAAGAACTTTAGAATGAATAAATCCACTAAGTCGTTTAATAATACCTACAGACATAGCTACTTCATTGCCCACCTTATTGATATGGAATGTCCAGCCTAAATTTTCATGGATGGTAACTCTGAGAAATTTTGTATGAGTAACTCTTTTAAAATTAAACTATTATTTATTTTAATATTGACATCTGTTAATTTCTTTCCCTTGTTATGAAAAACAATGAAGTCTATTAGTGCACATAGCCAATCATATACTGAACATAGTTCATTATTTACCTGTTTTGCCCCCTCTATTAAATTATTGTGTTGATACAATATGGTAGTGTCATCAGCAAACATTGTGAAATTGAGTTTATTGGAAGATGCGTTAATATCATTTACATAAAGAATAAACAATAGGGGACCAAGTGAAGATCCTTGTGGAACTCCACAAACAATGTTTTGTAAAGTAGAACTAACAGAATTAATGCTTACATATTGGGAGCGGTGTCTTAAATAATTTGATATCCAGTTATGTGCATTGCCTCTTAGACCATACGTGTACAGTTTATGTAGTAAGATGTTATGGCCAACGGTATCAAACGCCTTGGACAAATCGAGGAATATTCCAAAGGCAAACATTTTATTTTCAATGGCGGTTGTAACTTTATCTACAACATTAGCCAGTGCCATATACGTGGAGTGGTTTTGGCGGAAGCCGTACTGATTATTTGAAAGAGTATTGCATTTAGAGAGAAAACATGTGGTTCTATTATGCATTAAACTTTCTAATACTTTTGAAAGAGCAGGAAGTACCGATATTGGTCTGTAATTATTGACCAAACTAGGATCACCAGTTTTGAAGATCGGAATCACTTTAGCTATTTTCAAATTTTCTGGAAAGACACCTGTCTCTATAGAGAGATTGAAAATATGGGTAACCATGCCTGCAATAGAAATATAGAATGAACACTTGTTTTAAGTATATCAGATGGAATCTGGTCAAATTAAGCCAGGGCTTTTCCCATTCGGCATAGATAAGATGACCTTTGAAACTTCTATTCGGTCAGTAGGAGTAAGGTACATTGTATTGTGATTTTGAAAATTACCTAAGAAATGTGAAACATTGATATTATTATTGTTATTACTAATCCTACTTGCTAATGAAGGTCCAACATTTATGAAATAATTATTAAATGCTTCTGCAATATGTCTCGGATCATTAGTTTTCCCAGCATTTGTCATTATGTCATTGATAATTGTTTTGTCATTTTTGTTTTGCAATAGACTGTTGTCCATTCCCCATGTTTTTTTAATGTCACCAACATAACATCTAATTTTTTCACGAAAATAATCTTGCTTGACCCTTTTGATAATATTATTAAGTTATTTCTATAGAGGCTATACTTCCGTTTACTAATAGCAGAGAAGTTGGAGACATATTTTCTGTATAATGTGTTTTTATGTTTAATAGATTTCAAAAGACCTGGTGTGAGCCATGGTGTGACTTTTCTTTTATGTTTTCTAACGTTTTTGTATTGAAGAAGTTATAACATTTACAAACGCTGCACAGCATTTATTTACATCTGTATAGGCCATCATATCAGACCAATCATAATCCTGTAAATCATGGCTAATATAATTGGTAGTAGTGGTATTAAATGTACGCTTCCATTGAGGAGTATCTCTAGTTGGATCGGTCTAATATAATTGATAGTAGTGGTATTAAATGTACGCTTCCATTGAGGAGTATCTATAGTGGGATTGGCCTTTGTTGGCTTTATAGCACTTAATAAGATTGGAAAATGGTCACTTATATCGTGTACTAAGATTGAAGATACTAGTTCATATGTAAGATTATTAGGAAAATATTATCAAGCAAAGTGGCCGAGTGCTTAGTTATTATTGTTGGTTTGTCTATTGTAGGGAAGAGGCCAAACGAGGCCATCAGATTTATAAAATTGTTAACAGTGCTATCATCTTGGTTAATTAGGTCTATGTTAAAATCACCCATAATGTAGGCATTGTTGTATTTAGTAGTTGCTTCAACCATGTGTATAAATCATCAGCTTCAATCATATCTGTGTACCATTGGGAGTTTGAACAATATCTCCAAATCATCGGAATTTTCAACCATATCTGTAAATCATCAGTAGCTTCAATCGTTTTGATAAATATTCAGTAGCTTCCATCATATTGATAAATATTCAGTAACTTCCATCATATCGATAAATATTCAGTAGCTTCCATCATATCGATAAATATTCAGTAGCGTCGACCATATCTGTAAAGCATCATGAGCTTTGACCATATCTCTAAATATTCTGTAGCTTCGATTATATTGGTAAATCTTCAGGAGCTTCAACAATGTATGTAAATCATCAGTAGCTTCAATCATATCTATAAATATTCAGTAGCTTCAATTATATCTATAAATATTCAGTAGCATCGGCCATATATGTAACTCGTATCATGAGCTTTGACCATATCTGTAAATCATCAGTAGCTTCAATCATATCTATAAATATTCAGTAGCTTCAATTATATCTATAAATATTCAGTAGCGTCGGCCATATATGTAACTCGTATCATGAGCTTTGACCATATCTGTAAATCATCAGTAACTTCAACTATATATATAAATAATCAGTAGCTTTAATCTTATAGCGTCGACCGTATCTGTAAATCATCATGAGCTTTGACCATATCTGTGAATATTCAGTAGCCTAGGTTATATTTGTAAATCATCAGGAGCTTCAATCGTATATCTATAAATTATCAACAGCTTCAATCATATCTATAAATATTCAGTAGCTTCAATCATATCTATAATTATTCAGTAGCGTAGCCATATATGTTACTCATGTCATGAGCTTTGACCATATCTGTAAATCATCAGTAGCTTCATTCATATCTATAAATATTCAGTAGCTTCGGCCATATATGTAACTCATCATGAGCTTTGACCATATCTGTATATCATCAGTAGCTTTATTATGTATATCACCAGTAGCTTTTATCATATATGTAAATCATCCGTAGCTTCAGCCGTATCTGTCATCTGTACATCAACAGGAGCGTACAGATATGGCCGAAGCTACTGAATATTTATCGAATTTACTGATGAACAACATATATGACCGAAGCTGGGCGTACAGTGATCGCATTATTCTATGCTGGGCGAACAGTGACCGTATTGCTCTGTGTTGGTCGTACAATGATAGTATCGTTCAATGCTGGAAGTACAATGGTGGTATTATTTTATGCTGGGCGTACAATGATCGTATTGTTCTATGCTGGGCGTACAGCGATCGTATTATTCTATGTTGGGCGTACAATGATGGTAATATCCTATGCTGAGCTTATGTAGTGTAATAAGTTTATGTTACCCCGCTTTGTTCGGATGAAAGGTATGAACTTATTAACCTATATTGTACTAAAATGTATGAAACATTGCAGTAGGCTAATCAATGGTCTGTCAAATCTTCAAACATTTTATTCTCAGGCATAACGATGACAAAAACTTCCTTGTTTGGATAAACGAAGAGGACCACACTCGGCTCATCTCAATGGAAAAGGGCGGGAACATGAAGCTTGTATTTGAGCGTTTCTGCGATGGACTGAATAAAGTAAGGTCACGCAAGGTTGCTTTATTCATTTTAATTTTTACAGGACGCAGGCCCCTGTAGACACCAATAAATAGTGTTGTTTCACCAGTCCCCGTAAGCATCCTGATGTTTATGACCCAGGAAATCGCGAGTAACCTTTTATAGGTTAATTAAAGCAAGTTGATCGCGGTTGGTCTCGAATATTCATATGTAGCATCCATGATTATAAATTGCCAATTCGAAGAACAAATCTGTAACTAGACGACATACATAAATAAATCTCGATAATGATATTTTTTAATTTTGCAGCATTCCTCTAGGCCTATTGTCTCCGTTTTGTCGGGAAAATTATATTAAAGGTTTCATATGACTTTTGTATTATCTGATTAAATACATTATGCCTATATATTTTGTCTACATAGTGTGCAATGTTTTTGAAATCGAAGTACTTACCAATCTTTTTGTGAAAATAAAGCTTTAGTTTAAATAGTGGGAAGTTTTCTAAAGGTAAGATATTCAGATTCGTAGTTAATTACCAACAGTGAAACCAAAACTGCTAAAAATGTAAAAAACTTAATCATGTTTCGTCAGTTTACTCGCGAGTTTGTTGGCACGTGTAAGAAACAAATCATTAATTAGACTACCGTGATTAAACACAGATACGTTTATAATAATTAGACTACCGTGATTAAACACAGATACGTTTATATTAATTAGACTACCGTGATTAAACACAGATACGTTTATAATAAACCAGAAAGCCAAAAGGCTTAGTGATTCATTGATTCAAATAATTGGGGGAGGGTGTGTGGATGGGGAAGGATATGTGGATGGGGAAAGGGTATGTGTAGATGGAAAGAATATGTGGAGGGCACAATGATATGGAGAGGGGACAAGGATATGTGGAGGGGACAATTGTATGTGGAGGGGACAAGGGTATGAAGGACACAGAAATGTGCAGGAGGCAAGGAAATGTGGAGGGGTGGTGGTTCCACTCCACCAAAATCAATATGTTTCCTGTGTTTACAAGCCAAATTTCACAAAAAGTTTTGACCCAAAAAGACCTTGGATCTGCACCAAAAACAATAGGTTCTTGTACTCATAGGTTCTTGTACTCACACACACCAAGTTTAAACGTGATCAGACCCAGGCACTCTGGACTTATCGTGTTTACAAGCAAAAAATTTACAAAATCCTGTGAAATCCCTCAAATTGCTGTTTTTCTCTAAGTTTTGGCCCCAAAAGGCCTTGGATCTGCCCTAAAAACAATAGGGTTCTTGCACTCATAGTGAAAAACAACCACACCAAGTTTAAATTTGATCAGACCAGGCATTCTGGACTTATCGTGTTTACAAGGAAAAGTTTAACAAAATCCCGTGAAATCCCTCAAATTGCTAAGTTTTGGTCCAAAAATACTTTGGATCTGTACCAAAAACAAAATGGTTCTTGTATTCATAGTGAGAAACACACACACCAAGTTTCAACTTGATCAGACCAGGCAGGCTGGACCAAATATGAACTTGATCTGTCCAGGCATGGTCCACTTATCGTGTTTACAAGCAAGCGTCACATACACACACACATACACACACACATACACACGCCGGCACGACTGCATAGATTCCTTGAGACAACCTCAAGAAATCAATAATATGCAGCTCCACTGATTGCCATGTTTTTTTTTTAATTTATTTTTTTTACATTTCTAGGTGGAGGCCCTGATACAATCAGAGGGCTGGGAGTATATGTGGAACGAGCACCTAGGCTACATCCTAACATGTCCATCCAACCTTGGCACTGGACTCCGGGCTGGGGTCCACGTCAAATTACCCAAACTCAGCGAGGATCCTCGTTTCGACGAGATCCTTGATAAACTCAGATTACAGAAGCGCGGCACCGGAGGTGTTGATACGCAATCGACCAATGGAATCTTCGATATCTCCAACCTTGACCGACTTGGCCAATCAGAGGTCTGTATTTCTTCATATCCAATGCAATGTTACAAATTAAGGGCCACCAAGTGGTCCGATACAACCAGATTATCTCATAGGCAACCAAAACTTAAGAATAAGATGTCTGTCATGTGGAACAAAACATTTAGGCTGGAAGACAGGTATTAATTAGGCCTAAATTCCATCTTTTGCTGTAGTATCATCGTTGTTAACTTGTTTGGGATGAGGGAGATTGAAATTGATTTGGTTGGATAAGGTGCAAATATCTTAATCAGTAATCCTATTTAGAAACAAATAGCCACAAATATTATTTTCAGGGAGAACTAAAATGATTATAACCTATATAACAGCCGTGTTGGCTTGTGGAGGACATCCATTGAAAACTCTTTCACTGCATGTACCCGCTGTTTTTATAGCGGCTTTTATACATTTTTTGCAGGACATATAGGCCTAAGCTAGCCTATACGACAATATTTCAACGAATATTTTTTTTTCAATCTCAATATTTCAATATCTGAATGTATATATATTTGTATAATGTATCTCAATATTTCAATATCTGAATGTACATATATTGAGATGTTAATAACTCGTAACGGTAACTCAATACCGTAATGTACATAGGCCTATATTGAGATATTAAGGGCAATAAAATGCATGAGATTTAGGATTTTCAAAAATAGAAACACAAACACACTACCATCGTTCGTTCTGGGTTTCATTAAAAATGTGTACATTTTATACAGACTGCAATTGAAAATGCAAATTCGTTATCTGGTGGCCATGAAGAGGGCATGACATAGTTCTTCTACAGGTCTGAGATAGAGATGTTATGTCGAGTACTATGCAGCTAAACAGCACGAACGAATTTTTAAAATGGCATAGGCTTATTCACATTATGAGCGGATGACAGATTCTCTCGGGGAATATCAAGGGCCCGAATGCTCCTTAGCATAGGCCGAATCGTTGTGTAGTCTTATTGTACGTGTTGTACTACACCGTGTATATCATACGTAGATGATGAAGATAATTTTCATCTTATAGAAAAGGCGGGGAACTGTTTCCTTTAATGTTATTCATGTGTACGGTATTTTGCAGGTTCAATTAGTCCAGCGTGTCATCGACGGTGTGGATCTTCTTGTCAAGATGGAGAAACAATTGGAGAAGAACCGCACAATCAACAGCCTCATACCAAAATAGATGGGCAGATTCAACGGCGATTTATTTTTATTGACAAATCTTGAAGAAAAAAACACATTTTATAGGATATCTTTATTATGGTACTTGACTCGGAACTAAATTATTTGTAACAGAACAGGGAGTTAAATAAAATGAACAAAATTAATAAAATGTAACACTGTCAATCTTGTCCTTCGTTTCAGATTTTATCGGAAGTAATTATATATTGAACATATATAGGACCTACTATAAATTGTATTTTCTTGATAAACAGAGGCTTCAAGCATTGGTTAGATTGCCTTGTCAAATTATTGTGTTTACAATGTCAAAATTTTCACATGGGATGACCATTGACCAAAACAAAACACCAAATGTTTTAGCTCTCCACCAAACTAACCACTGGGTCTAACACAGAAGCTGGAATGTTCACATTGAAACTGGGTGCAAAAAGGTTTATTTATGAAGTGAATTGTTTTTTATTGGGTGCATGACCCATAGGGGGCACCTGTTGCACCCCATGAACACCAAAGTTGAAATGATGTTGTTGGCCCATGAATTGTTGGTACATAAGCCTACCCACTCGTAAATATCCATGGACACATACCTACCTACTCATCACCTGTCCCAATATGATTCCCAACAATAAGATTCACCATGATTCCTTGCCTTTTGAATTAGCTCCAAACATTGACTTGGGTCACAAGTTTTTAGCTATTTGATCTCTGTTGACCTCATATGACCTGAAAAAAACTATTTACTATCTACTCACCATACCCACCCCAAAGTAATTATCGGACCTTGCATCATTGCCTTGGAGTGGTTACAAAATGTTTTCACCATTGACCTTAGATTACCTTCGACCCATGTGTTATCCACCATTCGAGTATGAGAATATTTTAATTTTGCATCGTTGACATAGAGGTTACAAGCAAGTTGTCCGCCGCTCATGAATAACGATGAGATGCAATATGTCATCAGCCAATTATCATACATTTTCTGATGGATATAACCATACCCTTTGGATAACTGGGTGATGTCATTAGCCTACCAATATCCCCAATCCCTATAAGCAATTTACAGTGAAAATTAAATTTGACACCACCAGTGACCACCCTCATGAATATAAATGAGATGAAATACATCATTACCCTACCAATATTTCCCAATTCCTACCAATGTCATGAAACCAAGTTTGATCAATATCGTACATACGGTTGCCGAGATAACAGCATTTAAAAACAGATCCGTTCTAAGCCCTGTCCACTCATGAATATTAATGAGCTCGTCACCAAAAAACGATAAAGACTACTCATTATGAGCAATCTACCACCCAAGTATAAGAATTACCGGACCTTGCGTTGTTGACTGGTTGAGTGGTTACAAACTAGGCATCTCAAACATACACTGGTGGGTTTTACCATTGAAATTTCATTTATCCTAACCCTAACCTTGACAATACCCTAACCATGATTGTTCGAACATACAAGGAACTTTTGTTCCTATTGAATTCTTCTGAGGACCTGAAATTCCTTTCTTCAAGTCCTTGGACCTGCTGCAAAACTGGTCCACCCATACAAGCATGACTGCATATAGCCTATTCCTATTGCCTCTGGCAAGGAATAATAAGAGCATACATTGTGCTGTCAGCCTTTGTATTATAAATTGTAATGTTTGCTATTGTCACATTTGCTATTGCCACATGTTAACCATACACAAATATTTTGCTTACTTATATTTTGTTTTGACTCGTACTTTGCTGATATCAGAGGACCTTTGACATTTATACAACAAAAAAATAAATAAAACAGTAGTTTTGTGATTCCTGGGTTTTTTAAATTGCATAAATTATGCATGGTATATTTTAAGTTATATTATAAGTTATGACGTGCATCCACCATATTCCTCCAATTTAACTATTTTTTTTTCATTATTTAACCTGCAAACTTCAAATGACAGCTTGGAGAGATTCATTATTTTTTAGCGTGGCTACAAAGGGTTTCAGTATTTGGTGACCTCAAATGATCTTTGACAAAACAGAATAGAAAAGGTTCACAGATAACAATCCCCTAAGTTGATTACAATGTTTGTGTATTTGGCACCTGTTGACCTCCGACAACATTTGACCATTTGCAACATTAACATGGGTTCATCTACCCAATATAGGTAACATCCACATTGGTGATTGGAAGGTGAAGCTGCAAAACAAGGGAGTACCAAAGGTGCAAATCTAGGAATGTTTTTGAAATGCAAATATTAAATAAAATGCATTCATTTTGTTGTGATATGTATGGTTTAATGTCACTGAGCTTTAAGCTCAGTGAAAAAATGATGGCGGTAGGTGGGTGGTGTTTTTCCCTCTTTGTTCTTCACTCATGACAGTACAACATACACGACATGGTGAAACTACCAAAAATACATTAAATGGGGCATTAATATGTGATATATACATAAACACTACAGAAATGGCACCAGCAGACAATAACACAATTGTCTATGTAAGGGCACACCTTGAGGCAATCCAGTTCTGTATGCACCGAGTATAAGCTATTGGGTAATATGCAGCATGTGGGGCCTAATTTTGTTACTGATTTTGAAGGTATTCGGGAGGGCGGGGGGGGGGGGGCGGGGGGCTCTTCCT
>JAODFY010143977.1:0-11147 GCA_027580055.1 Paracaudina chilensis | reverse complement strand
CCATGTCATTGCTGTAATGCAATGGCTATCATCTTTCATTCTGTACACATGACCAATCCAATTCCATCTTCTGCTCAGAACATCACTGGCTAGAACATCACAGCTAACATATTGATATATCCAGTTTACCCACATGGGAAAATCTGCACGAAAATTGCTGATTGCCCAGATGGCAATTACCTATTTTGGTGGAGGACCTTGGTTGTACAGTAGGTTTGTAGCCTGCTGAAAAATCTGGTGATATTACAGTTGCTTTTACATATATACAAGTTTTTCAATGTCCAAAAAAGAAGAATTTGGTCAGGACTCACCCATTGATAATTTTGGTTTTCTCACCACATTTAGCACAAACATGGTTTTCTCCAGCACACTTGCTGCACATGACCAGGTATGCCCTCTTCACCATTCTCTGCTGACATCTGGTGCTGATATTAATGGAAATTAATTATGAGTTCAAATGTTTAAATGAAATCTGTGAAGCATGTGGTATAATAGACCCTTCAAAGTTCGAACACCTAAGCAGTAAAATTCTCCTAAATCTTTTCATAGTAATCACCAAAATGGTACAATCGATGGCAAAAGAAATGTGTTATGATCAGATCCACAACATCATTTGTTCAGATTCTTGACACTGTCTTGAGGTCAGATTTCACCAAAATCTTTACAGAGTTTGTTCCAGTTTTTTGTCCGCGAATACTTTGAAGTTCGAACACTCCATTGAAACAGTGTGTAAATTTTAAGCTATAGGCCTATGATTTAGGCTAGTCCTGTAAAAAAGTTTCACTCCACCGGGTGAAATACTATAGTTTAATAATCGAAGTACTGACTATATCATTATTGACACAAAAGTTGACATTTACATGTGATTATTTCACATCACCATCACAACAATCAGTGGCACCAGTGCTACAGGGAGGGGGGGGAGGGAATTGACTGCCAGTCTAGATTCGTAGTGACTACATGTACCGTCGACTGATCCAGATTTGTGAGGTACTTGGACTGGAATCTGTATTCAACAGTTAAGAATATGAGAACGTAGCTTCAATTTGCCCACACATTTTAAATCTGAAAATCCACAGCCTGGTTGACTAACATACATTGTGATATTGTGACTGACCAGGTACAGTAGGCTACTCTTTCTAATTTTATAGGCAGGACTCACAGGAGTGGACTAGCTAGGCCTGGTTGTTTAATATTGGGCCTAGTACTTAACCAATTACAGATCTAGGGTATGTCTAATTAAGAAAAATATCAGAAAATAACATACCATTTCTTTGCCTGAGTGAGTGTCTTGTATTTCTTGTATTTTATCTTCCATTGAATTTGATCCATACACCTCTTGCAAACCTCAGAAATAACCATGTTGTTCAGTGCCTTTGTTAGGTCACTTGTGTCATGAAGATCATTTCTAAATGCAGAAGAGTTTTTGTATTTCTGTGCTTTCTTCTTGTAATTCCCACGCTGAACGCTCATTTTTAAACTTTTCTGTGGTTATTTCAAAAGGACTACCTGAAATGCTGACTGTCCAAATTAGACCTTAGTATTAAGTGTTGCAACACTCACCAGTATTTGCAAATGCCATAAACTATTACCACAAAATTTCGCTCGTGATATACCTAGGCGTCAAGTCCCAATTACCTTGTTTTGTTCTAATACGCAGTGTTCTTCATCTTAAGCCCGCGTCAAGGGGTTATCATATATTACTAGTACAGTGAATATCAATGTTTATACTAGTGCATGTAGTGTGAAACATGTGTTAGAGTCTGCATACATAACATTTATTATAGTAGAACGCCAACTACGACATTGTGATCATGTACACTTTGAAGTTGTAGTATCTGGGCACGCAGTCTAAACTTACCAATTATTATTTTCCTAAGGCACTGGAAATACTTGAAAGGCTTTAGGTTCTCATTTATTTTACTGAAATTATAAAATGAGTAATTTTATATTTGAGTATAATTTATGAAATGATATAAAGATTAAAATTTATAGCTATATTATCATTCCAATTACGGTATCTAGGACGAGACTTCAAAATGGCAGCCTCCTAACAGAACTGCCTAATCTAACTGTTGTTGCATTTGCTGTTGTACATGGTTGTTGCACTTTGATCTTCTCCAAATTTGATGTTTCGCAGAAGGAGACTCCTTTTCATTTAAAATGTCTGTAAACTATTCTGATGGCCTTTCACCGTATGATAACAAGGGGAAATGTGGTTTACCAGAGGTATATTTAGATTAGAACCAGTTAAGTTACGAATTCTAACGTTAGGCCTAGGCCCCCTAGGGTCCTAGGCCCTAACAAAGTTAGGTTAATCTAAGCCTAGGCTAACGTTAGTTTAGTAGGCCTAGTTAGAACAATTGATTTAGCCTAGGCCCCTAGCCCTAACCTAGGCAAGGCATATGCCTAACCTAGGCTATGCCTAGATCTAACACAACAGTTATGACTGGAGTGGGAATATTTTGCATAAACCGAAGTTGGCTGGAAACTACTACTGACTAGGGGCATTACAGTAGGCTATAATACCTAGCCTAGGCCTAGCCTCCTGTGATATCCCTTTGAATTGTATCACATCACAGTAGCTGAATTGGACCAGGGTACACACTACAATTGTGTCATATATCCAGGTCCATAGACCTTTTTGCATATAGGCTAGCCTGAAATCCCTTGTACGGTGCATTGTGGGATTGATGTGGCGGACATTTGACCGTTTCGTTGTACATTTGCAGTGTTTTGACCACATCAATCCCACAATGTACCATACTGTAAAAGTGATTTTAGGCTAGGCCTTTATATGCAAAAAGGTCTAGGTCCTACAGGCTAGACAGTGTTGCATATAGGCCTTAGGCTAGTCCCTATAGGAGTAATAAAAGTTTTGTTGTAGCCAACATTTGCAGTGGTTTGACCCTCACATCAATCCCACAATGCACCATACAAGCGATTTTAGGATATGCAAAAAGTTACATTTCTATAAAATTAGTAGCATGCATGGGGTGCAGACTCACAGATGGCCCATAGTTTCAGAAAAAGGTGAAAATTAAAAAAAAAATTGTAATAAGTTCTTAACTTCTAGCTTAGATGAAAAATAATTCTGAAATAAACTTCCTGAAAGACTGTTTTGCATATAGCCTGAAGTTGCCTGCATTGTGGGATTGAAGTGGGGGTAAAATATTATCGTTTTGTTTTACATTTGCAGTGTTTTTCAGAGGAGCCCAATTAATTTTACAAGGTCAAATTTCATCTTAACATCATCTTAAGATTGATTCCTATCTTCTCAGCAATTTGACTCTCCTGGTGTCCTCCAGAGTAAGATTGACGAGCTGGCTGAGGTAATCCGAGGGTCAACGGGTATCGTGGCTCACACTGGAGCCGGAATTAGCACGTCTGCAGGAATACCGGACTTCAGGCAAGATATTACTATAAGTAGTGAACCAAAATATTATGTTCTCTAAACTGGGCTCTGCAATAGTGGGTGCCCAGTTGCCAGGGACTTTGTCTGGGCAAGTCAATACTTATTTATTTCAACTTGCCCACATTGGGCAAGTTGCAAATATCTCTGCAAAAACAAATAAATGTTGGTATCCACTAAAGCTGAACAGAAACAAATGTTTACCATAAAACAGTGGTACCAGGTCACAAAAACCAAAAGTGACTCTTTTCACAATCAGCTCAGGGTTGCTGACTTTTTATTTTCATGAATCAAAAATTCAATTTGTTCTCAAATGTTGCCTAAATCTACCACAAACACTCATACCCATTTATATTATTTACAAGCAATGAAGCACAATGTTTATTTTTTATTCAAAATCATTAAGGAAAGTCCTGCAACCTTACATACAATTATAGGCCCCCTACTAAGGGGCCCATGGAAATGGCACAACACTACCGCTATTGACTGCACACTATGTTACAGAGATTCTGTGAACCAAAGACCCATTTACAAGTATAAAAACTTACATTTTATTTCATGGCATCATATGGAAAAAAAGTGTGTGAATAATACGGTATATAATTTAACACCATCAGTGCATATATAATTATATATATATAACATGTTGTAACTCTGAAATTCTCCCTCGAACTCATATTAGGTGCAATTTGTGTGGTATGTTGTCAAAAACATATATTTTCTTCTTACATTCATGATACAGTAGACTATATTTAATGCTATTCAGATACAAACAGTCTGACTCTCAATCTACAAAATGTTGTGAAAAAGGGATTTTCAGTTGCTGGTCTTCTCATGAGACTAATTCGGATTTCACGTATGATTTTTTGAAACTAACATATGTCCATTAGTTTTGATAAGTTCTTTCCTTACAAGACTATTAGCTTTGGTATTCATATTTTTTATTTAAGTGTAATTAGTGGGCTAAAGATAACACTACGTACCTTGGTTTGAGACTTTATTGAGACTTCACTTTATTGGGAATTAAGCCCTTGCGATGTTAATTGACAAGGTTTAATTTGACAAAGACAGAAAAACTCATTCTTTCTCAGTTTATTGAATTTCAGCGAAAAAACTATTTCTAATCAAGTGTATGAATCGTGTAAATTAATTTATTTGGTGAACTTTTTTTTAAGCAATGTTATACAGAGGTACATGTGTTAAAATGTTTAATGTGTAATTTGATAGAATCCCTTGATTCCAATGATTAAGTTGACCACAATTCCATTTTTTTTTAAAATCATTTGATTTATATAAATCACCATTTAAATCACTGATTTTAATCAACATGATTTAAATCAAACAACCCTGACAATCAGCATGACAAAATGTTTCATGGAGTTTGTGAAATCATGCAATGTTAATATTTCCACAGTATATAGTATATCAAGTGTGATGACCGTAGTTTGTTACTGGAAATCTGGGATAATGTCGGTAACTCAGTAGGTGTGACCTGTCGGTGGTGGGGACAATCTGTGTTTGTCTACACAAACTAGATTTTGAGAGCTCAGTACATATAAATCACCACTCCCTAATCCTGAGGTGTTTAAACAACAGTTGGAGGGTTTGCACAGTACAAAATGGCAGCTCTTCAAATCGAGTTGTGTTATCTAAAAGCTAAGCATGTCATCCACATATTTTGGTGTCCGTTCAAGATCAATAGCAAAGCCGAGAAAGAAATATAAATTGTCTAACATATAATTATATAGATCTGGTTTTATCGTGAATGTCCCCCCCCTTTAAGTGTTATGCCCCTTTATGCTAATTATGATATTCCTTTGTTTTGGAAATGTTATCATGGATTTACCCTTTAAGCACCGCACAAAAGTGAGATTCAAACTCTGACATCACTGATTCCAGTATTGCATAATAGGTGTGACAAATATGTGTCATGGAAGGTCATTGTTTTCCTGATGTAATCGCTGAAATGCATTCCTCGACATTTCAGAGGCCCTAAAGGTGTTTGGACCTTGGAGAAGGAAGGCAAGAAGCCCGATGTTAACATCACCTTTGATTCAGCGAGGCCAACTCTTACCCACAGGGCCCTGCTTGGCCTAGAGCGAGCCGGCAAGCTGACGTACGTTGTCACACAGAATGTAGATGGCCTACACCTCAAGTCTGGATTCCCTAGGTAAGTACTTAGATGGACGACGGACCATGGTTACCATTTACCTATATTTGATTATGCAAAATGAACATATATGGACCACCTGAATGGTATATTTATTGGGTTGTTTGAAGTTAGGTTTCCCTAGGTAATAAACTGAACATGTATGAACCATGTTAATTTCACATTTATTGGATTATGTAAATTCCGGATTATAAAGATAATTACCTGAATGTTTTTTACCCTTTTTTTTAGGGTCACCAATTTTTTTTGAGGGTTGCCAAATGTAAAAACATCATGCATCATCAACATGGTGAAATGTTGGGGTCTACCAGGGGTCTACCATCATCAATGTTGCAGTTTCTGAACACACTTTGCTACAGCATTCAATGGGCGTGCTGATTGCAAAATTTCAAAAAGTCTGCTGATTAATGACAACTACTTTGGCCAATTATTTTTTGTTGAGGATTGTAGATAGGTTGTCTCAAGTAAGCTAGTACATTTAAAAAAAAATTGATAAATGATTTCTGATATTATATCAGTCTTTTTAATATATTTTTTCTCTGCAGAAATAAAATGTCAGAACTTCATGGAAATATGTTCCTGGAGAAGTGTGATAAATGTCATAGGTAAGTAGAATATCGACTCATTTTACAGTATGTTGTAAATATGGGCTTAAAGTGTAAAATTCTAAAAATGTAAAGACCTTACCAACTGTTAGTGTCTAATTATTGTCATAGTTTGTATGTTTGTATAAGACGATGATAAGTACATGACTATTACATTTCATCTCATTTATATTCATGAGTGGGCATGGCTTTATGCTAATTCATTCAAAATAGCTTGTAAACAAATATCTCATAAAATGTTTGATTAATGTGATATTGGACTGGTTTAGGTGGCATATGTTTGAGTAAATTATTTTAAATCTTCTCAACCATACACATGTTCAACTTTATATATGGTTTTGTTGTGTTAGTCCACAGTACCTGGTATGTCTATTTGTTCCTTATTAAGAATAAACTTATTAGTATGAATGTTGTTTAATTCTGCTGCTGATTTCACTGAAAGTCACTGAAATGGTTGTATCGGTTAGTCCGAACAATGTTATATTTTATGTGCACCACGACGAGTACATTTAATGGCCATATTGTTTTGGTTTAAATGTTTCGATGACATCAAAAATGTCAGTATCACCTTCACAAGTTTATGTCCGAATTATTTTTGTGGGGAACCATCCATGTCTTGGTTGCCCATCTAATGTCAGATGTAAGTTTCCCTTTAAGCCATAGACATTAAAGACTGTGTGTCTTTGAAGATCATTGAAACCTTGAAACCAACTTCTTTGTTAGGATAAGTAGCCTAAGCAGCCATCGGGGACATCATAGACATGGAAGACATCATTCTTCAGCAAATGGATTTGGGGGGGGGGGGCATTTTGCCTGGGGGATTTAAATGTAGGGATGTGGGAACGTACCCCCTGCCACCTACACCCATGGTTTAAATGATTGAAGTATGCATTTTCATGTGTCAATAAACTTAAGGGATGTGGGGGAGGGGGAACTGACCCCTGCATCCTTCACCCATGGTTTAGCCTTTTTGAAGGAAAATAGAGGCAAGAAGCCTCCACGTAGCCTTATGTTCTTGTTTTGTGTTTACAGGGAGTACATCCAGTCACAGGCTGTTCCAACACTTGGCTTAAAGCCAACAGGAAAGATCTGCTCCCAAATGAAATCGAGAGGAAGGTGTCGGTGAGTATTAATTCTGTGTTTCTTCCATTTTCACAGATGTGTATAGAGGTTCAAAAGTGGGGGCTGGGGTAACTGTCACATGAAGCAAATAACTGTATTGAGATTTAAAAAAGCAAAAGAGGGTTGATCATTCTCAGAGAGTGAGGGAGGGGGACATGTCAGCCTTACCCCTCGCCAAGATTATCGCCCATGCATCCAGCCGTCGATATCTGTTTTTTTTTTCTTTTGTTCATCAGTGGCAAGTTGAGGGACACCATCTTAGATTGGGAGGATGCTTTACCAGAGAGAGACCTGGAGCTTGCTGACAAATATTCACGGTGAGCATGGATACTGTAAGCGGGGGCCGTTGGTAAAATAGATTAAGAGAATAATATACAGTACACCAAATGATGACTCCGCACAATGATACTTCGTGAGTAACATATATTTATGTACAGCACTTCGTGAGAGTGACATCTAAAAAAAGGTAACTATAAACTATCGTCTCGGTGGCAAGAGTGAAACAGAACCTAAAAATATGTGTCCCTGCACGAACATAGCCGTACAACATGCTTGCCTGCACTTGAATAGTACTGGTACATATTTGGCAAGTTTTTTAACTAAACATAAACAAATAAGCTAGTTGCACAAGCCCAGGCAATAATATTATTAAATATTAATTAATCAATTATTCTTTGAAATCTGTGGCCATCATTTTCTTACTTTTGGCCGTTCCTGTAATATTCTTCTACAGTGAAGCAGAGTTATCAATCTGTCTGGGGACGTCTCTCCAAATCGTGCCAAGCGGAACGTTACCGTTACTGACCAAGAAGACTGGGGGCAAGTTGGTGATCGTCAACCTCCAACCCACCAGATACGTAAGTGCTGGAGAATTTAACAGCTCGATATGATTCTTCAAAAGGTAGACTTTAAAGACTTTTCGCTTTTCTGTGTTAGGGGAAAAAATCACGAAAATCACACATTGGTCACATAAATTAAAACCTTGGGAAAACGATACGGTCAATCAAAACTCACAGAGTCGGGAGATTATCACATTGGGGAAAACAAATAAATTATTGACTTTTCATATACCCAAGTTGAGACAAAACGCGGCGAACACACAAAAAGCCGACAAGCACATCTAAATTTTACAAATATTTTTTTAAGAAGTATTTTAGAAAACAGAAAACACATCAGATGATTTTTTTTACAAAAAAACAATCAGTCCTTTGTCATCCCTAAACCTCTCTTCCTTTAATCCCTTTCATGTTCACTGAACCTATGTTGTGTGCATTTTCTGCGTTTGTGTGTACCCTGTATATTTGTAACCTGTATATTTGTACCCTTATGTTATTGTTGTCGGTCTGGGGTCCTGTTAGGATTGAAACGTCATGTTTTTTTTTGTGTTCATATAAAATCCCAGTAAAATATAAAGATCATTGAAAACCTTGAAACCAACTTCTTTGTTAGGCTAAGTAGCCTAAGCAGCCATGGGGGAATTGGTATTGCCGATTTCTCTTCAAATAGCCGATTTCTCGTTAAATAGAGCTGATTTATTGTTAAATTTCCAAACGCTGTGCACATTCACATCTTCCGGGTGCTTTGGAGAATAAAACCATGCTTAACTTTATCATTCACAATAATTTAGACAATGTTATTCAAAAGCTCTTAAATATTTATGTTTGACGATGATTTCTGTGTAACAATCTATCTGACAGACACAACAGTAAGTTTTGGATTATTTGAGATGACAGGTCAGACAGAATAATTTCCCACAAGGGAAGCCACTGAAATATAACACGGAGAATGACAACATTGTTATTGCCCACACACTTCACCGATTGAAGCAAGCTAAATACAAGGGCGCTCTTACCAATACGGCAAAATACAGCTAAGGCTGGTGCTTTACGTACATTCTTAAAGTTAGTTAACAGGTATATTTTAATAGTTTTCCCAAAGAGAAAAAAAAAAACATATTCAACCAAAGTTTTTCCAATATTGCTCTCTGTGGTAAGTGTGATAACCTCCAACAAGGAACAACTAGTCTATTTTATAACAAATTTTGTTACGTTGTTGAAGTTTTTGTATTCATCACAGTAATTGTTTTACTTGTTTTCTTGCCATATCAACCTAGTGCTTTTGGTGCTTCAGTTTCCTTTGCATGACCTCATTCTCCGTGTTCTAGTTCTGTGAGCACAGCACACATATTATTCTTCTTTTATTACAGAAATGAAAAAGGAAAATTAATCACAATGCACAATTAACAGGCACATTTCCCCCTCCCATTGGCTGTCCAAAAACACTACTTCCTAATAAACACTTGAACAGATTGAAATGGTAGCACCATTTTGCATCTAAGCCCTCTTTCACCACCCCATGACCCCTCCCCCAGGATGACGGTCAATGACATCCTGGACACGCCACTGATTAATGTAACCTATGGAGAGATTTAACAGTGGTACATATACTGTTCCCGTTTCAGTGGTTGTTGCTAGCATTTCAAAGATGACATGTTAACATTTACTACCTCCACAGGACAAAAAGGCCGACATCAGGATATTTGGATATGTTGATGAGGTCATGTCAAAGGTCATGGATCAGCTTGGAATTGACATCCCCGAGTGGAATGAAGAAACTTTCAGAAATCTGGAGGCTGCACAATTTGACCCTGAACAGGAGGGACCCGGGGTGAAACGAAAGGTCACATCTAAACGACTTCATAACTCGACCCAAAATGCAAAAACTTCGCCAAAGACCAAAATATCTGAGACTGGCACTGCTTTATCTCAGGAGGAAGTGGAGGTCGAGGGTCAGCAAATTAAAAGACCTTTGCAAAGTTTTAAACCAGAAAGTCATAATGAGTATACGCAGTCCGTTCTCAACAGAGATGTATGTACTGCAGTCGTGGAGGTCATAGGTCATCAAAGCACCACTCTTTCTCAGGGCGAAGTAGAGGTCAAAGGTCAGCAGCCTTTTAAAAAAGAAAATCTTGAAGAGGAGACAAAGTCTGTTCCTGACACAGGAGTATGTACAGTAGAAGTGCAGGTCAAAGGTCAGAGCACTGTCCTTCATCAGGAGGAAAGAGAGTTCAAAGGTCAGCAGACTACTATGGAAGAAAGTCATAAAGAGGCCACCTCAGCTCTTCTTAACCATGGTGAATGTATAGCAGTAGTGGAGGTCAAGGGTCAACAAACCGTGGAGAAAAAACAAGACCAAGAGAAACATTCTTTGTTACAAAATGGACAATTTGCAAATTGCCAAGCGAAAGAAAATGTATTGTTATCTGTGGATGAAGGGCAGCACGAAGGCAAACGGGACAGAACAGACGAATTGTGTGAAGCAAAACGTCAACGCACAGAGGAAGAACAAAGCTTTGTCCCTGTTGCATCTATGCCAGTACTGAATTAGTACCATTTGGGCAGTGGGAATTGAAATATGCTGGCCAGATTGTAATATGCTGGCCAGATTGAAATATGCTGGGCCAGATTGTAATATGCTGGCCATATTGTAATATACTGGCCAGATTGCAATATACTGGCCAGATGGTAATAGGGTGGGCCAGATTGTAATATGCTGGCCATATTTTAATATACTGGTCTGATTGTAATAGTGTGGGCCAGATTGTAATATGCTGGCCATATTGTAATATGCTGGCCGGATCATAAAATACTGGCCACATTGTTAAACGCTTGCCAGATTGTAATAGGGTGGCCAGATTGTAATAAGCTGGCAACATTGTTATATGCTGGGTGGGCCAGATTTTAATAGGCTGGGTGGGCCAGATTGTAATATGCTGGTCAGATTGTAACAAGATTTCTTTGGCGTAGTGGGGGGGGGGGGGGGGGGTGGGGGTGCATTG
>JAODFY010143866.1:0-11147 GCA_027580055.1 Paracaudina chilensis | reverse complement strand
AATCTTGCTATGATTATATTATGTGTCATTGTCATATACCCCTATGCAAGGAACCACAGTGCCCTTGGGCTCTTGTTCTTTTTAAATTTAATTTTTTTTTAAAGTTTTTTTTATAGTTTCTTTTGAAATATAATCGAAATATAATCTTCGAGCAACACTTGCTGTACAATACATTTTTCAAAAATATTACAAACATTGGCATACCATTTCAACTTTGTATAGAAAAAATATAAAGAATAAAAAAAGCCAAAGCCAAAAAAGCCAAAGTGCACTGATGGCATCACAAATGTTGCCAGATGCTTAATCAAATATAACATTCAAATATCTCAACAACCAAAAATGCTATAGTATTGGTTCTTTGCCATAGACTGTAGTTTTCTTCCCCTTATTCACCAGAAAGTTTCATTTTTCTGCTGGACTTTTCTTTTAATGAAAAGGATTCAAGCGTAACTTTTTAGTACATCAACGTGTCTTTTTAGCATAGCGTCGTAACTTTTGAGTACAACAAGTTGCCTTTTTAGTACATCAACGTGTCTTTTTACATTAACAGTGTATCTTTTAAGTACATCAACGTGTCTTTTTAGCATTGCATCGTAACTTTTTAGTACGACAAGGTGCCTTTTTACATTAACAGCATAACTTTTTAGTGCATCCACGTGTCTTTTTAGCATATCGTCGTAACTTTTTAGTACATCAACCTTTTTACAATAGTATCGTGACTTGTGATCCTTTTGGCGTCCCATAGACCTTTGACTTTGGGGTGAGATGTAGTTTGACCTCCTGATTAAAAAAAACAACACGACAAGTCTGTACGACCATCCTAAAACTGAGCTTAATAAGAAAAACACAACAGACATTGATATTCTTGATCGGAATGTACCTTTGAGATCCGAATATGGGGTTAAAAATGTCAAAATATGAAAAAAGTCCAAAAGGTCAAACTGAGGTCACCCGGAAGCGGATCGATGAGAGGATTACATTAATGCAACTCCCAACCCTAACAGACAGTTCGTTTTCAAGTTATCAAAAAAATGGATCACATGACCGTTAAGTTTCAAAATGTTCCCCTAACCCATTCACAACTTGTCCCAAAATATCAACCTTGTCGCACCTTGGCCCTGGGAGTTATTGCAGTTTTAATATTTTGGGTTTTTGGACCATAACTGACCTTTGTTGACCTTTGCAGGCACCAAAAACAATAGGGCACACCTCAATATGGCAGATCTTTAGTCCAAGTATGCCTTAATCCAACTTTCACATATTGAGATAGAGCATACCCAAGCAAGTATCACAGACGCACACACACACACAGACACACACACGCCAAGTTGAATGCATAGGTTCCTTTTGCTAAAGCAAGGAACCAAAAATGTTGTTACCTTTGCCTCAGTGAGTATAGCCCTGGAGAGACACAGCAGCTGCCTCTGTCCCATAGAGAACTTCTTGCCGTGTTCCCCGACATAGGCCTCCAGCCCCCCTAACCTCTGGACCACCCCCCTCAGATGGCACTTATCCAAGACGACCCAGAGGGACACATCGTCATGGACCCCGCTAGGGTCCAGATTCTCTCGGACCGTGGCCTGGAACAGGAAGGGGTCCTGTGGTATGATGGCTATCCTTGATCTGTTGGTAAAAATGGTCACCGTGACAATAACACAATAACAATAACAACCGTAACAATAACACAATTTCTGTTTTTTTTTTTTGTGTAATTTTTAATGCTAAATTTTGTAACCATGCCAGGTAGCAAGCATGAGGTTCTTCATTAACCCTGAAACGACCCGCCTCCCATACTGAGCTTCAAATTTTTAAGGTACTGTCAGCAAAATATGACTATCTCTCAGTGCACTTTTTTATAACCATTCATTCCATTTTTTGTAACATCTAAAATCTATCATTTTGCCAATTATAACACTCATTAGCAAGAAATGAAGCTGAGAAACACATTTCAAGCGTTTTGTTCGGTGACAAATTACATAGATAGGTGTCACTGATAAATACATTTTGTGATTCCACTCCTGCAACCTCACACCCATCACCACAAAATAAAAAAAATTACCTAAATTCCTGGAGGGGTAGCTGTGAGACATCTATTCCGTCTATAGTGACAGTGCCGTGCTGGTAGTCCACCATCCGGAACAGCACCAGGAACAGGCTGGACTTGCCAGAACCCGTCCTCCCCACAATTCCGACTTTCTCCCCCGGTTCCACGTGGAAGGAGACTTCGTCCAGTGCGTTGGGGAGGTGGGCTCGGTAACGCAGACAGACGTCTTGGAAGGATACCATACCCTGGGACGGCCAGCTACATGGCGCCTGGTGAGGATAAGAAAACCAGAACGCGTTAATCAGTAGCAGTGGTTCCGATGCTTAACAAATTTTTCTACTTTCAGAATATTTTATTTTATATTTGTCATCAATTGATATTGTTTCAACCGAGTGGGATGATTATTCTGTTGATTTATAATGAGTTTATGACAGATCTGATACCCAAATAAAAATCTGTGGCACATCTGAAACATACACAAAATGTCTTACTTGCGACGAAGGTCGGTCCTCCTCTGATGGCACGTCATCGATGTACTGCTGAGCCCTCTCCATGCTGATCATGTTCTTCTCGGTCTCTGTGAATGATGTCACCAGGCTGATAAGGAGGCTGGTGATGGAGAGAGAATACGAGAGGACCAGCCCCACCAGACCTGTACGAGAATAAACAACAAAATATACAGTTGCTAATTTGAGTAGGAAAATAATTGTGCGACACAAAACAGGGGGACCTTGTGGAATATGGTTCATTCAACCATAGGAAAATCAAATTCTCTGAACTCTTCCTATAGTTAGCTATAAATGCACACTGCTAGGTTAGAATCATTTTCCTGCCAGCAAGTATAAAATCGGCTAACGCAGGCTTATTCCGATAAAGGGGTCTGATGATATGCATTCAACACAAAAATGTAGGTGGTTAAAGTGACAACGCATTGCAAATTAATTCAAAGTCACAGACTCATGGTTGCCCTAAGTGTAACCTGGTGATCATTCTACAGGAAAGAAAAGGGCACCTAGCTGTCCCTACTGCCCCCGTGCGTCCGGCGCCCCTGCACACAGAAATTTATTTATAAGACAAAATGTTGAGAAAACGATCCCAATGTAGCTGATGAAGATAATATCAACAGTAGGAAATAACATTATACCATGACTGTGTTTAAAATATTGAACTGAACACTTACCAGGACTAATACTGCTGAAATGATGTTGTAGAACTGAGATGAATGCTACCGCTGTTACCATGGTGACGCCTAACATCTGCAGCCGGAAGGAGAGCCACGCAGTGACAGCATAGCTGGAGAACCTAGCCTTCTGGTTGGTTTCCAGTTTCTCTTTGTTCTCGTCTTTAAACCTAAGACAAAGCAGATTAAATCATTTAGAAACCAGAATCTGAGCCACAACTTATGACTCTCTTTCAATAGTGTGATGTCCTTTTCATTCAGCCCATAATAAGTCATGTAAAACCATTAATACACTGGACTCACTTTGTCAATCATAATAACGCTCAATATCGGTAATTTAAAGGTTATACAATTCTGGCCCCAAAGGTAATTTAACCGGCCCTCCCCAAGAAATTGCGAAGCCACATACATAACAAAAAAATGAGCTGACTAATCTAGCAGATTTGTAAGCATGATTTTTCTAACCATTTGAAGTCCAAAATAATAGTAATTTTAACATAGATTTAAATATACCAAAAATATTAAGTGCCCTAAACCAATTTTTAACAGCTGAAAAAGCCAGATGATCTAAAGCCCTGCTAGACAAAATGGGGGTCGCCAAATATAAACTGATCATCAAAAAACATCTGCAACATTAACTTGGTCTTAAAATGACCAATTCTTTATCAACTCATTGTGGTTAAAATCAAGAACTGACAATTTTCTGAAGGCAAACGTCAAAAACAGTAGGGAAATAAATGTTTAATGCTATCCGGATGGTTTTAAATAGAGGGAGGGTTTGGGATGGTCACCCGAATCGCTTTAAATAGAGGGAGGATTAGGGATGGTCGCCCAGATCGTTTTAAATATACAGGGGGGATTTGGGATGGTCGCCCGGATCGCTTTAAATAGAGGGAGGATTAGGGATGGTCTCCCAGATCGTTTTAAATATACAGGGGGGATTTGGGATGGTCGTACGGATTGTTTTAAATAGAGTAGGGATTTTGGATGGTTGTTATAGACATATGTATGTATGTATGTGCCTGTGTACCTGCAGACAGAAGAAAATATGAAGATGGTCGCTGGACCAATGGCTGTCTCATTTATTTCACTGTCGCATATATATATATATATATGTATATATATTTTGTAGACACCATTAATTTTTTACCTCTGCGATGCCCTGAGGGCTCTAATGGTTGTCAGTCCAGCCAGAGACTCTGAGAAGTGGGCGTAGATCGGTGACATGCTGATACTGTAGATCCTCTTCAGCTCTCGGGAAGTTATTCTGTAGTAGCGCTGGAACGACAAAAGAATAGCAAAAGCTTTTTATTTTTTATTTCCCAGGAAAAAACAACTTGGTACTTGCTTGGTACATTTTAGACTGGGGTGAGGGAGATACACACATCCCCTCCATTAGGCGGTCAGCTACAAACCGATATTTACTCTTCTTTCATATATTATCTTGAAAGCAATAATGATACAGTGCCTTGTGAAAGCATTAATGCAAGATTTTCTGATAAAAAATAGAGGAAAAAATTAACACTCGATTTTGAACTTACAATTTAAATAACATTTTTGGTTGATGAGATCAAGGGCATCAACAGCTTCTGATAAGTGAGGGGGGGACATTTCCATGAAAAAGTTAGGAATCACCGCCCCGGGGAAGGGTCTTAGTGGAGGAGGTTTCCCCATTGGAAAATTATTGTAACGTGAAGGGTGCAGAGATGCTTACTCAGTGGCAGATAGAAATCATTACCCTTTAATTTAATCGAATAGTAGTAGATAACATTCAGTAATGCTTACTTGAACAGAATAGTAGTATATTGCAATCGGTAAGAGAACCACCATGAACCACGGTAACCCAATACACGTGATCACTAGCGAACCGGCGGTCCCGTAGAGCTGCGCCAGGAAGATATTCAGGATAAACGGCAGGCCCTCGTCGATGGTGTAAATGTCTGAGGAGAAACGATTGATGATGCGACCGATTGGAGTCTCGTCAAAAAACTTAATTGGTGCCTGTAGGGTGAGAGGATTAAATTGGCAGACTTATAATGATAAAAATCAGAAGGAATAAAAATTCCAAAAAATATATGCGATGGTCAATTTGAAATGATATGCACTGTTTCATCTTCACGTTTTCCTTTGTTCCGTTGTTGAGATATAAAAGGTCAACGCTTGTTTATTTCATTAACTTTTGTGCAACTCTGGGTCATGCATATATAATACTTAAGAACTACACATTAAGATGCATTAGTTGTTGTTTCCAGTATATTTTGGAGGGCAAGCTCAGATGCCACAGAAACCTTTACTAACAATTTGTTTCTATGATCGTCCTTGTAAAGCCCTGCATGGTCCCATATACACGATTCAACTTGTGATTCAACCTTCAACAAAGTTGATTCACCAGTCGTATGGTAAGACACATGACTAGAACATGAACATGAATTCAACTTTCAAGTAGATTGGAGAGCAAAATGGGACACTAAATCAATTCCATTTCGAGCAACTTTTAGGATCAACTGAATTTTCACGATTTTGGTTGAAAGTTGAATCATTTTAATAAGCCAGTGGTCCCCAAGCTTTTATTAGCCATGTACCACTCATCATTTTAAGTGATCCCTTAGTTTATGTTTCCATATTTTGAGAGAAATTCTTGTGGTATGCAAAAATACAAGTATGAAATCTTTTGTACAGTAACTGTAGGTGAAAAACTAGTCCTTGCTACAGGTGTGTCATACTTCTGGTTACCTAAAAACTAGTTAAATGATCAATGATGCATTGTTCCCATAGGACAGATATAGATTTTGTCATGAAACGAACCATGAGAATTTTGATTCTCTTTCATTAGTCATTTTCATGAACAATCCAACTTTCTGAACTCAGTGACCACTCAGTGGTGTAAGTACCAAAGGTTATAGCATGTCTGGTTGCTTCAATGTTTGAAATCAGTTCACAT
Organism: Paracaudina chilensis; assembly: GCA_027580055.1. Taxonomy (NCBI): domain Eukaryota; kingdom Metazoa; phylum Echinodermata; class Holothuroidea; order Molpadida; family Caudinidae; genus Paracaudina; species Paracaudina chilensis. The sequence continues at coordinate 4,982 of JAODFY010143866.1, read as the reverse complement.
TTTCAAATTCATTATTGAATCTGGCAACATTTGTGACTTCACAGCTGCACATTGTATCCAGAACCTTTAGTCTTGAGCATGTAACACATTGTTGGAATGTAGGGGTGTTGGAATGTAGGGGTGTTGGAATGTAGGGGTGTTGGAATGTAGGGGTGTTGGAATGTATGGGGTGTGGATCATCCAGCCGCTTTGTTTTTTCTTTAAAATTTAATTAGTGATTATTAGTGATGGTATGAAAAATGTGGACAAATATAAAGAATTAGCAAAACCTACAAATAAGTCAGATTTTCAATTGGCTTAGTAACTTCAAATGTAACTATAAGCAATGAGAAAATTTACTAACATGTTCATTACATTAGGAATCTGTGAGTTCTTTTTATCACCGGAAATTCACTACTTGCAACTCCACCTTTAAAGACTTTTTCATCCCAAATGATATCATATATTAATGTGGCCAAAATGATTTCAAAAGTCAATATCTCAACATCAAAAATGCTATTTTAATGGGATCTTTACTACTAAGTATAGTAATTTAAATTGAAGACGCACAAAGAAAGAGAAATATGTAGTTAAAAGCAATAATCAGGGTTTATTCTTGATGATTTTGTCATTATATAGGGTGACAAAGTATGAAAGATTCATAGATTGCAGCAAAACATACAGGTATTCTTCAAAAAGACGGATAATGTATATATATACTGCCTCAGATAATGTATATATATACTGCCTCAGATAATGTATATATACACTGCCTCGGATAATGTATATATATACTGCCTCAGATAATGTATATATATATACTGCCTCAGCAGGTGATTTCTACACTGTAGGCCTAGGTCAGCCAAAAAGTTCAGCGACAAAATACAACACTCGTACAGTTATGGACTAATTTCTTTGCAAATACGGCGACTTACGATGTGAGAGATCCAGGGACTCCTTTAATCATAACTAACAAGGAAAATTAATGGAAAAATCCCCTTTTGGTGAACGAAGGGTAATTCTCGGTGCTCAAACCCTGATGATTGCTTTAGAGAGATTAAGAATGTTTTTAGAATATATTAAACAATATGCTCAAAAGATACACACACACATCACTGAAGAGGTTCAAACTGCAGAGGTTCAACAAAGGGTTTTCCAACCTATGGGAACTGATGACATCAGTTTTTTTTTTTTTTTACTGGCCCATTCCTCAATGGTAATACAACTGCTTATGCTAGATTTATTTCCTTTCGATAAGCGGCTAAATGCTGTAATGAGCTTCTAGCATCATGGTTTCATATTATAAATTTACCTTCAGTATTCGTCTCAGGATTTTACTGTGGACTATCTTCGCTGCGCAGAGACCTCCATAAGCAAAGGAGAAGGCACGTATCAAAGTGAAGATAGAGTTGGCACCTGCGATGCCCCCGTACACACCCAGATAAAAAGTCAGGTTTCTGATGCACAGAATGAAAACGCAAAAAAATTATATAACTATGGTTTTTACTGCGATTAATGACAGGCATGTATTTGCATGGACATGGGGCTATACCATGAAGAGGGGGAAGGGGGTATTTGCCAGTCAGGCAATCACGGGGGAAGGGGGTATTTGCCAGCCGGTCAATCAGTTTGAACGTAAGTTTTGTATTAAGCCTCTAGTGATGTCTTTGTCATTTACTATACTTTTAATGTTTTTTTTTTCTGCCACTTTGAAATGGTATGCCAAAGTTTTTAATATTTTTGAAAAATGTATTGTACAGCAGTTGTCTATTTCTATAGATAATATATTTCAAGAAAAATCACTTATTATCAATTATAAAGAAAAACAAAAGCTTTGGAATGCAATGTGCAACTGTGATGTCACAAATGTTGCCAGATTCTTAAGAAAATTGACATTGTTCATTTCTCAGCAAACATGACTGCTATTGTAATGGGACTTTCATCGCTAAGTGTATTTTTCCTCCTCTTTGTTTTAAGGGAGTTTCATGTTCCACAGGACTACTCTTTTCAGTTCTCGCTAATGAGTATTACGATTTGCAAAATGAGCTATGGGACTGAATGATTGAAACATTACGATAAGTGATATATAAGTCATATTGTGCAGATCAAACTCTTTGTGCTGCCTCAAGGGCTTTATCCACTTACTGTTTCTGGACGTCAGGATCCTGATCGTTCACAACCCAGTAAGACAACCACCAGTCGCCAACATTTCTTGATGCTGAAAAATGATACAAACAGGGAATTTAAAATCTCTAACATGGATGCTACGACCGTGATCTTTCACCACCCAGTAAGACAACAACCAGTCGCTCACAAAAGTGATACAAACAGGAAATTTTAAATCTCTAAACCAATCACTCATCAACTGATAAAGAGGAAATAATGGGGGGGGGGGGGACAGTGGAGCTAGAGTGTTTCAGCTAGTATTGTGGTTTGGTATATGCTTAGAGGGTTATAGTTACATGTTCTTACAGATTTTGGAGCCCTACAAACTATTTTATCCTCCTCATTGTACAATTCATTCTTTGTCTTGTCTGCTCCTCCTACCCCATCTCAACACCAGTTAATGAGCTAATATCAATCCTAGTAAAATGAATTAATTTGAGGGGGTTTGCTAGGTGACAGAAAGCCTGTCCTTGACTGTATGACTGTGGGGTGTGTTAGGCAACAAATAGCCTATGCTTTACTTTACAAATGTGGGGTGTGTTTGGCGACAAATAACCTATGCTTTACTATATGACTGTGGGGTGTGTTAGGCAACAAATAGCCTATGCTTTACTGTACGAATGTGGGGTGTGTTAGGCAACAAACGGCCTATGCTGCCTATGCGTATGACTGCCACGCTATTCAAATAGCGACCTGGAGCAAAATGTTAGTTGTCATTTCTATCATAATGGTTGACAAATGTCTGTAAGTTTGGAATCCTTTTGTGAACACGGTAATTGCTTTAGTAAGAAAGCCTAAGCAACCAACATTATGGTTATGAAAATTATATGATCAAACAAGAATTTCTTATACAACGGATTAGCTTCTTTTTTACACTAATTACATTTTTGTGACTTAAGTTTGTAATAAATCTGTTAAAAGATTCACCGATTTTATTTGGGTAGGACTCCAGTTTAATTTGTTAAACTGTTTTTATTTCACAAGCCAGTTTTATTTGGCAAAATGGTTTTATTTGATAAACCAGTTTCATTTGTTTTCATCTAGTAAACTATTTCATATGGTACACCAAATTTATATAGTACACCAGTTTTATATAGTAATCTGGTTACATTTGGTAAACAGTTTTTATTTGGTAAACCAAACCACTTTTATTTGATAAACCAGGTATATCTGGTAAACTAGTTTATTCGGTTAACTATTTAAAAAAAAATTTGTGGAGCACTTCTGCTGTTCACCAAGATCCTTTGGTACCAAGTGCTAGCACTGTTTCAGGCTGATCCTGGCGACTGATCCTGGTGACTCACCCTGCATCAAGAGCAATGAGATAAGTACGGCCGCTGCGAGTACATTGCCCACGGCTTTCCAGTAGGCCTTGTAGACATGGACCTTGACTACGCCCGACTCCTTCACCTCCTCGTGAACCAGTCTAGAATTATCTTTCTTCTTTACTGGGGGTTTCGGTGAAGACTCCTCTGGACCCTCCTCCTGTTCCTGCGGCTCTTCTGTCTTGTATTCCAAATCCTGGAGGACTTCGGTTTGGCTGAGTATCATGTCCGGTGGGCCTTTCGGAAAAAGAGACATATATCGTATGAATAAGACAAACCTAAGAGACATATATCGTATGATTAAGACAAACCTAAGAGACATATATCATATGATTAAGACAAACCTAAGAGACATATATCATATGATTAAAACAAATGTAAGAGACATATATCATATGATTAAGACAAACCTAAGAGACATATATCATATGATTAAGACAAACCTAAGAGACATATATCATATGATTAAGACAAATGTAAGAGACACATATCGTATGATTAAGACAAACCTAAGAGACATATATCATATGATTAAAACAAACCTAAGAGACATATATCATATGATTAAGACAAACCTAAGAGACATATATCATATGATTAAGACAAATGCAAGAGACACATATCGTATGATTAAGGCAAACCTGAGAGACATATATCGTATGATTAAGACAAACCTTGCTCACTTAATCTTAAACATTTTTCAACCAGCATTTTTTTAAACACAAATTTACAGTTTGAGAATCTCTGATGCAATAAAGAGTGAAGACTTTTAAGGATATTGGGATGTCCCAAGGACAATCATTTACATAAATGTCCAATTCTGAGGCACTATAAATGTGTAAGTTTGAGAGAAATTGACATTGTCTAATTGCATCTTCCTGTCGATTCAGTTGTCCTTTAAGACGTCATTGTAACAGCTATAGGGCTGATGTATGTGACTTCATGCTTACATGCCACCTATTGAACTCTACACATGGTTACCATCAGCAAACAAACTGGTGGTTCAAATCATTTCTGATTGTCCAACATCTATCAATATAAACATATTTGGATGCTGATTGAAGTGTCTTGCATATCATCTGTTGGGTTTGTCTGTCCTTTGACTGGACATGACAACATCAGCCCATGAATACAATCTGACGTCTGCAGGAATTACCATATTCTTTGATTCTGCCATTTTGCATTACGACGATGGTGTCAGCCTCTCGCAGGTACTTGGTGTGGTGAGTGCACAGGATTCTGGTCCTTTGCCCCAGCAGACCTAAGATACACTCGTTGAAAAGATGAGCTCCGACGTGGGCATCCACCGCTGCTAGGGGGTCGTCGAGGAGATAAATATCCTTGTCCTGGTAGAGAAAAAGTATGGACCAATCATTGACTAGAGGTTTGGGAGATTTTATATACTTGACCAAAATTATATACTTGACCATTATACCGACAGGCTGGAGTGTACACAGTTTATCCAGCCATAAGTCCAGGCTTATTATATACTTGACCATTATACAGACAGGC